>VZSF01005035.1:257701-270230 GCA_013398295.1 Chionis minor
TTTTTTTTTTTTTTTTTGGTGGGGTATGTCAAACTTTAAAACAAGAGATGCATGATCCAGTGTTAGTTTTGATTGGCTTTCAGACTCATTTATCAACACACGTCCCTTCCTCTCTGCAAAAATGGTACACGCGAGTTCTGTAATAATGGAAAAAAAATCTGCTTGCTTTAGCAATGAGAAGAGAAAGGGTCGGAATAGGCCCAGCATGCAAATGTTACGGTGGTGAACATTAAGCCTTGCAGCTAGTGATTACAGCTGCAGAGGATGTTTTCTTGTGATCTTACTCTTGTCTTTATAGTTATTATCCTGAGTAACTCATTCTGTTTGCTCAGGAGATGTCTACGTTTGGCATTCAGGGGAGCTGGAATACTTAATGCTTTCTTGTTTTCTAGGAAGAGTACACTGAAGAAAGAGAATAAAACAATATTTAACACATCCCTTGTGCAAATAAAATGAGTTACCATAGGTTACAGTTATGTTTGAAATAACTGGTTCACAAAAAAAGGAAGGGGGATGGGGAAAGGAGATACTGCTCAAGATTTCATAACACAGGTAATGGAAGGACCCAAGGAGATGAGCAGGATTTATCTTTTTTTTTTACTCTTTAAGTGCCAAATGAAAAAAAAGTGACATCTAAAATGACCAATTAGCTTTTTTTTTTTGTAAGACAAGGCTATAGGTATGCGTGGTCTCCCTAGTTAAAATTAAAAATTGCTTAATACTAAATTAAACGAGTGATTATACCTTAAACTAGCAACTCTAAGGGAATGCCTGGAGTGAAGACTAAAGCACGACTTCAGCTCATGCAAGCAGTCCTTGTAATGCTCCGTTCTGCCATGACTACGCCATTGGCCATATGAGAGGTGGTTCTGGGCGCCCCCGTCCATGGGTTCCTGCTGCTGTAGCTGGTAGGTAGTCCCATAAGTTTAAAAGGTCAGCTGGCACCTGGGGCAGACTCTTTCTCTTTTCCTTTTTCTTATTCAGCTTACATTTCTGTGGATCCTTTAGGAAAACATAAGCGGAGGGGAGCAGTTTCCTCAGCTGTGTTGTAGTCTTCTGCTAATGAGGACAGGCAAGCTGTGTGTCTCCTGAAGGAAAAATTTGCTATTTAAGTGATAATTGGCTGTTCTTGTGCCAATTATCAGTATGGTGGTGAATTTAACCCTGTGGGAAGCAGTGCCACAATCCTGCTCTGTGCTTGAGCTTCACGAAGTTTGCCTTGCTATATGCTGTTTCTTAAGTACAGAGATAAAATTATTCTAAATAAAATTCCCTGAAATGGATGCCTGTTTTGAAATACCCATGTAATGTGGACAAGGAACGATTGTGTTGACAATGACATTTCCATCACGTCTTTATGTAAATAGCTTCGAATCTGAGCTTCATGATGTGTTGTATTTGGAGTGGTGGCAGATCAGAGCTAAGAGCTTTGGAACAAAACCAGACTTTCCTGAGGGGGTGTTAATGCAGCTGCAGCATCACGTTAAAAGGTGACATCCTTCACCACCTGATACCTGCAAAGCTCCAATATGATTTTCAGAAAACAGTTTATTTGCTGAAAATGAATTTCACTAAATTTCCTAGAAGTTTGGTTGCAGTGAAGGCTGAAAAAAGCAAGAAGGATAAAAGACTGCAGAATTAACCTCAACTCTTTTTCTACCCCAGGTGGAAAAGATGTAGAGGACTAAATGGATATCACTGGTAAGTAAGAGTATGCTTGCAGCTTTAATCTGTACTTCATACACCTTTCTATACACATCTTTCTGTTGCAACTTTTTTGTTCAAAAACTTCAAAGGTAAAACTGCAGAATTGCTGAAAAAGTCAATAATACAGATGCTGAGTGAGCCAGAGTAGTAAGAAAGGAGTCTACCCTGAGGGAAGGAGTGGGAAGCCCCAGTGTAACATATTGAATGTTTCAACAGTGATATGTCTGTGATTAATAAATTCATGAGAAGCTGTTGTGCAACAGTACACAGAACAGATCAGTGAGTAAGCATTTGAAAAAGCTTGTTTTAGTTGATTAATAATTATGCAGGGCTATTCTAATTTCATGGGACGTATTTTAGTGTATGATCTGAACCACTATATATGAAAAGTATAAGTTCAAAAGGTTTAATAAAAATCTAATATTAGTAGAAACAGTTTCACGATTAAAAAAACTGCACAAAAGCCTTTTTATTTTAAATTAAACACCTGTATGCTTTTTGCAACAATATTGCAGACTACTGCCATAATCAAAGGACAGTAAAAAACTAATTAAAGTATAAAATTAACCTATATAAATGCACCTCATAAATGAGGTGAAGAGACTAGTTTTCTGAAGGGTTTGTATTTAAAACCGATGTGATAGATATTTAGTTTCCGGTTTTCAGTATGGCTTTTAATTTGGAATCCTCTGCTCCTAACATGCACAAGGAATAGCAAAACCATAGCCAACATTAGTACATACAGTTGTGTTTGTATTTTTACCTTTGGCACAACAACTCAGCATCTCTTTTTAGTTTTTAGATGCAGAAGTACAAAGTAAAAGCCTATCAGAGAGAGAATGTGCCTTTCTGTTTCCCAGTAAAGCTCCAGAACTATTTCCTTTAGTGTCTGGATTTACAAGGATAGCTCAATACTCGGCATAGGTAGATGAGGCAAAATTGCATCAAATAGTGAACTTTTTGCTATCTAAAGTCCAGACTTCAAGTTCAGCCACCGCCACTCAGGATAAGCTCATTGCTTTTGGCATGACCAATGCTTAGCAAATAAAATCTGGCTGTTCAAAAGATTGAGGGCATGATAAACTCAGATATTTGCCTGTATCATAGTCTGGATGTTTAAACAAGACCGAGTTGTTCATTAACATTGATAGCCTTTAAAAGAAATCCTTCCTTACATCTGAGCTTGATTAAGGCCTCATGCCCCTCAAACTGCACTGTCAGGAGGTAAGCAACTGCAGATTAATCAGGGTTCCTATCTGAGTTTCTGCTGTAAAAAAACCCCACAACAAAACAATGCATTTTCCTCACGAGCTTTGACATCTTAAAGTGGCAACAGTTGGTGAATGTTTGTATGAAATGTGCAGCAGTCTCTGCAGTGCTCCTTCATTCCTCTGACCCCATGTCTGCTGGAATTTCTCACATGGAGAAAGTTATCTATTCTTTAAACAAGAAAATGTGAATTAATGTCTTTTGTAGGAAACGTGCTGAATAAGGATCTCCTACAGACCTAGTTCTGTATGTAGGCAGAGACAGTTTCTGGACTCAAGCCATCAATTTTTCCCCCTACAGTCAAAAACATTCATTATGGCCTACGTAGTTTTACTTGAAGTCTACCAGCTTTGTTTGCAATAAAGAATCCAGCTTTTTGGAGACGTTTCTGTCTTTTCTGGTATGCTATCTTGATAAAGTTACCAGCCCTAATTCTTGCACCACGGCAACTACGTTTTATCTGCCCTTTCATCGGATCACAGAAACTCTCTTGCCATGAGTATTCTTTTCAACGGCTTGAATACCATCTGTATCCTCAGTATCTGCTTCTTCCTTCTCTTTTTACATTACTTGTTGTCCTGTGTTTCAACAGCCTGCTTGGTTCTGTGGCCTCGCCAACACGTCGTTGACTTTGACAGCATGCTTAGTATGGTGCTAAACCATTCCACAGAATGGCTCCCTGTAAAGTAGAGCGCGGTGGCCATCATTATGCATCTTATAGTGACAGTTTTTCTGGCATTATCCCTGCTGAGGTAACTGCTAGACATGAGCAGCGGCACAGCAAGTAACTTTGACCAATCCCGATTCTTCTCATTCTTTTTGTATATGTATAAGAAGCAAATGAGATGGAGAAAAGGGGCAGGCACCTCATCTATTTCCCAGTATTTGTAAGATGTATGGCAGGAACAATCCTTGTGCTCTATTAAGTACAACGCATCTAACTCTCACTGGCTCCTGGGATGGGTGATGTCCTCGAGGAAGGTTTCTTTTTTATCTCTTTCTCTCAAGACCCCCTTTCTCATTAATTTTTTAAGGCAAAAAGAGTAATTAAGCAGGTGCTTCAGAGCTCACAGACAAATTAAACAGACAAAACAGCACATTTCTAGCTATTTTCTCTCTCTCGGTTGTGCTTTCTTAAAGAGAACCATCATAGAAACCATAGGGTCATGTGTGAGGCCTTTCTCGTTGCGTGTTATATTAAAACAGTAAATCACTTTCATGAATGTGCTTTTTCTGTGTGGAAGCTGTTGGGTAATTTAGTCCAAAGTCAACTGAACATCTTTAGTTACTTCAGAGATAACGTGTCCTACAGATGGTTTCAATTAATATTTGTTCAGGGCTGTCTAAAGCAAGTAGCCAGTCTGCTTGTTTAGTAAGTGTCGGTTGGAAATACCTCTCTTTACGCACGTGAAATGTGACCTTCGGACTTGTTGTGGTCTGCTGGGCAATACCCCCACAATGGTCTGGCGTGGGGTTTTAATTTACATCCTTCTCTCTTTACCTTTTTTTACCCAATGTTGGATGTGGGCACAATACTCAGGGTTTGTGGATGGCAGTCCCAAGGCTCTGCATCTTTTTAGGAACAAAAACCAGTGATCCTTGTTGAGCAGTTATTGTGGATTTTTACAGAGTGTATTTTCAATGCTCAAAGCCCTGGTTCAGCCCAGCTTTTCTGCTTTCAAATAAGCACACATTTAGGAATAGTACTTGAATGTGAACATGATTTATGCACTTCACTGGCTGCGGTCCTTCAAAAAGTAGCAGGGTCTTTTTTAGTTAAACCAGTATTGGAGGTAAGGATGGTTTATTACTCGCACAGTAAGAGTGTTTCTTAATGAGTGAATATGAAATAACAAAGTGGATATTTTGAAGAAAAGACATACTGTGACCTTCTGTTGATGACATCTATGAAAGCAAATGGTTTGTAATACATATTATAGGACAACACACCCATAGGACCAAACACCATAAATATATAGAACTTGATTATAATGTGTATATTTTGTTTGTGTAAAAATGAAAATCTCTATGTTACCCAGAATAATAATCACAGAGAATAGCTAAATCATACATAATCGGTGAATGCTGGAAGTGTTCATGTAAGTTACATTTTGACAGACTAGTGATTCATCTGGTGACATTTAATCAAGTATATTTTAGGGTTTAAACAGGTAGCGGAATAGCTTGAGTAACTGCATTGATGTGGAGTTAGTAGGGCAATGTAAAGGGAAGTTGAATTGATGTGTTTGCTCTATTTCTATTTGGACAGAGTTAAAAGTTTGGCTGAGGCATCAGTTACATCACTGTTGCCGTGCTTCTTCCAGAATTGCAGTTGGTTCACACTGGGGTAGCTGGGGCTGGATTTAAGTTCCTTACTTCAAGAAGGTTGCAAACAGCATCTCTTACAAGCACTGCATTCACCTATGATGGAAGCAGAAACACACTTTACACATGTGTTATTAATTTGCTTCTTGTTGGCAAAAAATTGCACTCCTAAAGATTTCACTATGTTGAAATAAATCTGGAGAACAAAGAAATTGCTATTTCCCTGCATATAAGACATGCATAATCTCCAGTGAGTAGTTAACATTTGGGGAACGTAGCAAGAACTCTGGTGCTCGCAACGACTGTCTGGCATGTACAGTCGCATCCATCCCAGTTGGGTTACCTTCCACAGGCTTTTCTTGCAATTAAGTTGGAAGAAAAAATTGTCCTTATGTGCCCTAGATAAGCTGATCTCTTTTCTTTAGCTAGCAGGGGAACTTGAAGGCTCTCAGCCCTACAAAATTAGTAAGATGGAACTTCCAGAAATATCGTATTTCTGAGTTCCTTAGCCATTGATTTTTCCATGCGGCACTTCTCTTTATTTTTTATACTGCTTCCATTGTTGCTACCATTCGTAGACTGATGGATAGCCAGCAAAGAATTGTCCATCTGTCTTTACTTTTCCTTGGAGTCAAAAAGGTTTTGAGTCCACAGCCTAAAACTTGCACAGTCAGTTCCTGTTTAAACTCCTCCTTAAGGAAATCACAAAAGTGAGAGAATCATATATAATTAAAGACATACATGAAAAATAACTTCTTCATATGTAACTATGTATACACTGTGCAGTATTAGTATTTGTGACGAGACCTTTCATAAGGTCCTTGTTAAGATTTCACAGTCTCCTGTTAAAAACCCGGGTCATTCTCTTTTAATGGCTGCAACTCCTTTTCTAAGACTGTCTTCTGTGAGTTACTTTTGTAAGAAGTGGGCTGTCATTTTTCAAATTCTAGTGTAAATCTCAGACCAGTTTTAAATAGTGGGGAAAATATTAATAGAGCATAACTCCTCATTAGAAGTCTTGATAAAAATACTGTAGAAATTTCACATCTTTTCAGGCTACCACACAGGAATGGTCATTCCCAGTCTGCAGAAACTTGTTAAGCCTCAATACATGACATGTGGGATTTATAATTATAATATGCTTAGTTTTATTCTGAAAATAAGTTTGCATATACCTACAGTTCAATTCCAATATTTTTGTGCTGGGTAATTTTGTTTGGAAGAAGAGACATGGTCCGATATCTTTAATAAAGTACAAGTTTTCCTTCTAAGCAGAGTCCTCGATAACAGAGGACCTTTCCCTCCCTTAATTATGCTTTTTATGATTTGCTTGAGGGGGTGTTTGTGAAGGGATGCATGCAGCAGTGTTTCCAAAAAGTTTCTTTTTCAGAGGTAGGAGAGATTAATTTGTTATAATAGGAAAAATGGGACTTTCTTCTGTTCCGTAACATCAACAATACAATCCTTTGAGTGTGCGTGGGAATATTATTTAGGAAGTCAGAAATTGCAAGTGTTACCTCTGAGCAAATTCTTCCTTAAGCTCTTGAAATACATTCCACATTTGCAGAATTATGGGGTGACAGTTCAGAAGGTTCTCATAGCTTTCTTATGTTTTTAATTTTCTTTTTTTTTCCCCTGTGGTTTTTTTCTTAATTTTAACGTAGGTACTTATTCTTGAACTGAAAAGCAGAGACGTTTTGGTAGTTTGACTGAAGAATCCATACTGGGAGGAGTTACTAAGGTATGTTAGCAGGGGAAATTGTCTATGGCTTGTTTAAAAAATAGGAAGAGAAGAAAACCTGTTTGGGGAGTCCTGGTTTTGTGACTCTGTGCTGATCCAGCAGCTCTTGGGTCCATCAGACAGTGTAGTACCTGCTTCCCTGGGGAGTCTGTTTTTCTGTGCACTGCATCCCAGGTGCTTACCAAGAGAAAGCAGAAATGAATCACGCGGGCATGTAGCAGGGAGGTGCTCAGCCCGTCAGAGCAGATGAAGCACATGAAGGTTCGTTCTGCCTGGTGGCGACTGGGTCCGGCTGCTGAGACCGCTGGATCAGACTGGGCATGTGCCCCTGTGCGACGGGCTCACAGAGCTGCAGAGTCTGCCGGCGTTGAATTCCCCGGGAGTTTTTCCATCCTTCCTCCCAGCTGGCTGCTGAGGAGGACACCCAAACCCATTTCTGGGGAAATTCTGTTGAATTGGATCAGCTGCCCCCAGATTTATACCCAGTCAGTTTTTAAATGTGTTTTCAAAGGAAAGAGCTGTGGAAACGAAACTTCTAACATGTTCCCATTGTAACTCGGTCATGCTAACTAAAGATCTCACCAGTGCTAGCATTGACAGGGGGAACTTTTCCAGATGTGCCTTTTGACAGGCCCAAAGAGGTGGATGTCTCTAGGGAGCTCAGCTGCCAGACAGAGCCTGGTGTGTTGGGGGGTGAGGTGGAGGCTGAGCCACCTCCACGCTGCGGGGGGGTCTTGGCTGTCACAAGAATGTTAGCGTGAAGCACACCAGTTTGGTTTGGGGACTTCGGTAGCTTGTGTCATGTACCAAACTGATTTCAAGCCTGAATTAGCCAGAAAAAAAAAGTGAATGCTGCCTCCCAGATCCTATCCTGTGCTTAATGCCAAGACACAGAGTGAAACCTCCCCTGGGGTGACCTCTTCTCTTGAACTGTCAGTCTAGACCCTCAGGCTGTCTTACGCAGGTCTTTGCCACAAAGGAGAAAAATACCATGCTAATTGAAGGCATATTGCTGCCTTTGGACAAAAAGGGAAAGTCTCTATTTGGCAAAATGAGGAGACATGATGGCAAAGTGAAAATTTGACACTGTTTGGACAGATGGGAATACAAATCCTGTGTAAGATCCACAGTTGGAGAAGGCAGATGATCTATCCCAGTACTGAATTAACGGATGCTTTCCAAAGCACCTGAGGAGTATTCCAGCATGTGGCTGCACAGAGCCACTGCTCGTTTGTTCCAACTTGCATGCAATTTAATTTGCCACAGGTGGGTGAAGGATGAGCTGTATTCATGTGCAGTCTTTGCTTTCTGGTTTTCCAGTCACAAAACTGGAATTCTCTGGCCCACTGGCAGCTTGCTTGTTGAATCATTCACTTGTGTGCAGACAGCTCAAACCTGTGGCCGTTTTCCTTGACAAAGAAGCCAGAGACTGTTATTGTTAAGTCCCTGTGCTCAGTCTTAAAGCAAGATTTCCTGTCATTGTCTTACGAGCACTGTTTTTCTTGCTTGAAGTCAAAAAGTATTACAACTACTGTAAGGTATACCCCCAAAACTTCTGGTATGCACTCAGTCCCGCTGATTCAGAACAGTGGTATAGCTGCAACATTTTACGAGGGCACAGAATTTTCTCGCCGAGTATTGGAAAAATGGCTAAGCTTGGTCTTGTGGCTAAGCATGAGATTAGAAACACGGCCGTCTAAATTGTGTTTTCAGCTCTGTCAAGGAATTGCTATATTTTTTTGGTTGAGTTATTCTTGCGGATTCGTTTTCCTCACTTATGAATAGGAATGATTTGGTCTTACATAGTTAATCTCTCCATATATGAGAATTGTATATCCAAACAAATATGAAATAACAAATCATGTCAATCAGTAACTATCCTTGGTGTCTGAAAGAAAGATTAAGAAAAACAAGGGTTGGGGGTTTTTTCTCCCTTTTTTTTTTTTAAACAAACAAACAAAACTATTGAAAGCTAATTTTAAGTGATAAATACCTGTCTTAAGTACCGATTTGTTAACTATGGTATTTAAGTGCAGGGTTCAACCAACTAAATGCATTTGAGAAGAATTCTACCTCCCACACAATTTTGTCTAATAATGTCAGACTTTTCTGTATTTTTAGTGAACTAACCTTATCCTAGAGCCATGAACGCAACTGAGACTAGATTACTATCCTGCCTTGCTGCAGATCCTAACAGGCAGTACAAATTATGGTTTGCAGTAGTGCTGGTTTCGTTCTCTGAAGTGGCTGGTACAGCTATTCTTTGCCTTCTTTTCTCGGCAAGGTTGGCTAGGAAGTACTTCTAGCCATTAACTAGTGCTCTTCGAATTGCCAGGGATGGTCATAGGCAAATTTAAGGACTGTTGTGAGTTTAATTCGTGGTTTGTCAGTCAAATGGCTCCCCGAATCTCCGCAGTTTTGCCCTTGCAATCTTAGCAACAGCTAGTTTTGCAGTTGGTTTTGTATCTGACTTGCTTGGCTTGTGAAGCTGCAGGCCTTGAGGCTGTAATCAAGAAACTATAATCCACCCTGTGGAAACGTCCAAAAAAAGAAAAAGGGAAAAAAACCCCAAACAGTCATCTCTAAATAAGCAGCTCCTAAACTGCCGTGATGTACATGGGCGTCTGCCACAGCTTCTGGTGAGTCCATGATTTGGGAGCTGCAAATCAGGGATTGCAGCCACATTCCAGTTTTCTCTCAGAAATTGCTGTAGCTGTTGCCAAATGAATCCTCTGCCTGTGCCCTTTCAGAATGATGTGTGCGTGCTAAAGAAAGTATATTTAATGATGCAGTAGTTGGAAATCCCCCTTAAGTATCCTCTAGGTTATAGCTAACGTTCAAAAGAGACCTGAATGTGTGTTGAATACTGATTATCCCTGATCTCGTATATGGTCCAGGAGATACCATTTGACTTTAAGAAATGAGCCATTTCTTAAAGAAAATAATTCTTGGTATCTGCCTAATCATCTTATGACCAGGCATGTCTTTTAGTTTATTTTAGATTTTTTTCATTTACTACAGATGGTGATAGTGGTAACTATGGTAGTCCAGAAGATGCAGTAAAGAGAAAAAAAAAATTTTAGATTAAGTTGTGATACCCTTTATAATGTACTAACTTACTTTAGGGAAAGAACACAGGCTTCAGGACCAATGTTTCTTATTAAGCCAGGACAAAGCAAAGAGTTTAAGATACAGCGATAGGATGCTAACTCATATTTTGTAATGAGTGAGAGTAGAAAATCACCCCAGAATAAGGATGAGTAACGAGGTATCTTTCACACAAATCTGAAATGAGGGGGAAAGGAGTGCTGGAAGGCTAGCAGAAAACTCCGGATGTTTTTGGTTCATTTCCTGGAGGAAAAGGCAGCCTCACAAGGATGCTTAGTATTGTCTGTGCTATAAATGCTATGAAATATCACCACCTGTTACAGATGGACATTCTTATTTATAGGAATCTAAGCATGAAATGGGCATGAAGAGGGCGTATGAAAAGTAGCCACTGTTAACCCTTTTGAAGCACAGGACCATGGAAGAAAAGCCACCCTGCTTTTTTCCTATGTTGATGCTTCTCTTTGGATGCAATGGAGAATTTTAACCTCTGAGGTAGTACATTTTGTGTTTTCGTGGCAATGTAATGACTTACAATAATTTTAATGTTTAAAGTTGAAACAGATACTTTGCCTGTGAAATGTTTGCAGTCACTGTATTCTGATGTTACTTCTGTTCTTGAGTGTTTTGTTGATAAAAAGTGTTGTCTGGCCAGTAACTGCTTTCCTTACAAAAACTTGAATTTACTTTACAGTTAGATTTGGAGTAAAAGGAAATTACTTTTTTTTTTTCCTTTTCCTTCGTTAATTGGTAAGGAATGCAATAACTATGTCTCAGAACAGCAAGCTGAGTCACGAGCAAAGCACTCACCTGAATGGAGAACCAGGCAAAAGGATGGGGTCATGGTGCTTCTCAGGAATGGTTCTTGCCTGTGTCTCTTTCAGACCATCCCAAACCTAAAATAAATTATCTTCCTGAGAATACCTGCCTCAGAACTGTTGCTGTTTCCATAGAACCGAGTTTTGACCAAGCTTTCAGTTTTTCAGCAGGGAAAAATAATTTGTTGAAACAGTTTTGACCACTCCTGATAAAAGCAGTCATTATTTTTGCAGTTACAAAAACTGAAGGGCAAGACAAATCTTAGGAGCTAAGCATCTGTTCAGAAACCCTACAGATAATAAAATAGTGATTAGTATGAATTAGTAGGGCTGTAGGGCTCTAGTTCCTCAAATTCATCCAAAAGCGGTCTCTAACATTTATATAGTTACAGATTTGGAAAACTGTGTGAGGATACAATCTCTTTCTATGTACAGAAGGACTACAAAGGAATAGCGTTTGTGGCTGAAAATATAGTATTGACTTCGAAGTAACTGAAATGTTTTAATGAGAACAGCTTTTAAAATGCATTTTGCACCTTTACTATTTGGTTCTGATCATGCTGAATCTGGAGGTGTAAGCTGGATTTCTTCCACATAGTGAACAGTTTTGCTTGTGCGTCTGCAGCTCGGGTCCTCTTCCCTGCTGTCTGTGAAAGGTAGGGTTACCTTCTAGTTGAACTGAACTTTTTAAAGGGCATTTTGCTTTTTAAAACTACCCCAACTCAGCGAAAGCCTAGTTGCAATCATGAAAGAAGTAACAAAGATGTAATGTGGCAATTGCTTTCTTAGGAAAAAGCACATGTAGTGAAACTTTTCACGCGGGGTATTTTGCCAGGAAGTGTGTGAGTGTAATAGACCTAAATCCTCCCCTGTCTCATCTCTGCATTGGGGAGTTTTTATGGGGGTGGGAAGAAATATCTACTTATTTTCCCGTCAGGCCCAGTTTCAGGCCAGGAAAGTGCCGAGGCACAGTACGAACAGGGCCCTTAGGGGTGGGGTTTTTTTGTTGGGGCTTTTTTTGTTTTGGTTTTTTCCTCTTTTCACACAATGGGGTGGTCGCCCTACATTGTTGGGTCCCTTACGTGCTTATCAGGGGCAGGATTGGGCAGATAAGATAGGCTGCGTCAAAGCTTGCTGTAAATACTTTCGGGCGCTTGCGTTTAAAATGCTGGCGTGTTTTGAGGAGCCGCTGAAAACATTATTGCAGGAATCGAGCGGGGGATGTTCAGAATAGGTCACCTTCTCTTTTTTTTGGCTACTTTTCGAAGGCTAAAGGTGAACTATTCAGGAAAAAAAAAAAAGAAAAAAATTGGTACAGCGGGAGAACTGTAGATGTTTTACAGGTTTGAGGTGTACAAGTCAGAGCGAAGAGGGCGGGTGAAACACCCCCCGTTTGCAACACGCCGGGGGAGACCAGGTGAGGAAGACTCCGGCTCGGAACCCCCCTGCGGGGAGGGGGGTGTCACCGCGGGGACCTGCCACTGCACCGGGCGAGGCGGGAGGTGGGGACAGGCTGGACCGAGCCGCAGCCGGGACGAGCCCCGGGCCGGGCCGGGAGCGG
>VZSF01005035.1:270248-367748 GCA_013398295.1 Chionis minor
CGGCCCCCGACCCCTTTGTTGTGCGGCACCGGCGGCTGCGGGGCTCCGGTCACGGGCAGCCCGACGGGACGGGACTCGCTGCTGCCCCCCCACCGCGGGGATGGGGTCGCGGGCGGTGCTGTGGAGGTTTGGGGTTAAATGGGGGGGTCCTCGGCGAGGAGGGGGCGGCGGTGCCGGGGGCCGAGCGCGGGAGCCCCGGCGCCTTCCGGGCGTCCGTAGCCGCGGCAGAACTGCGGCTTTGGGACGGTCCGCGGGCGGTGTGGCTTTGCGTTAGCGTGTGGTGGGTGGCTGGGGGCTTCAGGCGGCTTAAATTTGGGCATGGGTATGCTGGTGTGGCCGCGCGCGGGGATGGTCCGGGTCTCGCCCTTTGGAATGGGAAGGCGCGTGTGCGCGCTTTTTCTGGAGAGAGACCGTGGCATCTGGTTCTTCTCGTCTCAAATAATTACCGTGTGTGCGCGGCTTCGCGTAGTTCAGAAGAGCGGGCTGGGGTATGGGGAGAGGGGGGGACCGTGGGAAGAGCGGCGGTAACTTGGAGCAGGATGATGCATTCTGCCGTCGGGTAACTTTGGGAGAAGACGCTTGAGGAGGGGCTTTCCAGGGCAGGGTCGTTGTCCCGAAGAGCTTGCCCGAGGGGATGACTTGGTGTAGCCTCCCAGGCAAGACCGTCTGTCTGGGCCTCCAGAGGCCGAGGCGGTCGGGATTCTGTGTAGAACATCTGCTGCCGCTGTGTTTTGGGAACGGCATCCCTTTGTTCCTCAGACTGGGCAGATTTCCCCTTGCCAAACAATGGCCATCCTGGAGGGGACTGTGGGGAGCGGGGCTGGTGGTACCCTCATGAAGCCCATCTGGTGGTACCCTCACAAAGCCCATCTGTCTGGTGGTACCTCATGAAGTGCATCTGGTGGTACCTCACGAAGCCCATCTGGTGGTACCTCACAAAGCCCATCTGGTGGTACCACACGAAGCCCATCTATCTGGTGGTACCCTCACAAAGCGCATCTGGTGGTACCCTCACGAAGCCCATCTGTCTGGTGGTACCTCACGAAGCCCATCTGGTGGTACCTCACGAAGCCCATCTGGTGGTACCACACGAAGCCCATCTATCTGGTGGTACCCTCACAAAGCGCATCTGGTGGTACCCTCACGAAGCCCATCTGTCTGGTGGTACCTCACGAAGCCCATCTGGTGGTACCTCACGAAGCCCATCTGGTGGTACCACACGAAGCCCATCTATCTGGTGGTACCCTCACAAAGCGCATCTGGTGGTACCCTCACGAAGCCCATCTGTCTGGTGGTACCTCACGAAGCCCATCTGGTGGTACCTCACGAAGCCCATCTGGTGGTACCACACGAAGCCCATCTATCTGGTGGTACCCTCACAAAGCGCATCTGGTGGTACCCTCACGAAGCCCATCTGTCTGGTGGTACCTCACGAAGCCCATCTGGTGGTACCTCACGAAGCCCATCTGGTGGTACCACACGAAGCCCATCTATCTGGTGGTACCCTCACAAAGCGCATCTGGTGGTACCCTCACGAAGCCCATCTGTCTGGTGGTACCTCACGAAGCCCATCTGGTGGTACCTCACGAAGCCCATCTGGTGGTACCCCCATGAAGCCCGTCTATCTGGTGGTACCCTCACGAAGCCCATCTATCTGGTGGTACCTTCACGAAGCGCATCTGGTGGTACCTCACGAAGCCCATCGGTGTAGTGCTCGCTTGTCTTGCCTGCAGTACCTGTGTGTTCCTACATCCATGCGCAGGTGTGCTCTTGGCTTTTTTGAGTAATTTCAAACCTTTGCAGTTTCCGATGTGATTCAGTTGATTGCTATGTGTTTAAGCAGGACCACCGTCCTGAAGAACAAACGTAACAGCAATGAAATAAAAGCTAAAACTACTCTTAGAATGCATGTTGGAGAAACTAATTAAAATAGATCCAGATTAGAAATGACCACTGGAAAATGTAGAGGTCAGGTAAAATGGCTGAGTCTGCAATTTTTGTGTTGAATCATGAGTTTTCCGTATCCGGCTGTCCTATTGTTAATTGTGAATTAAGGCTGGCAACAAGCTGCCCATCCTTCCCTGGATGAATCATCACTTTGTCAAGCCCTGTGTCAAAAACAAGGCTTTCCCCAAAAGCGCGCAGTGTTAGGGAACAGAAATAGGCCGACCCATCTGTTAAAGTAGAGTTCAGTGCTTGGCTGCTTTTAAACGTATTAAAGGTAACGACGTTCTTCTTGTCATGTGTTTTTGTTTCCAGTTGTCCCAGGCCTGACTTTAGGAATGTCTTTAATTTAGTGCTTAATGCAACATGCTGCCTCTGGCTTGATTCTGTGTGAAGGTGTAATAGCTGTAGCGTTCCCGTTATTCCCAGAGTAACATACAGTGGTCACTGCTCATGTTGGTGTTTACCATCACATAGCAATTACTGGCATATTAGGTTACCACACGTTGCCCCCTGTGCTTAGGAAAGAAGATGTTTCTAGTCCTTAGGAAAAAAGACGTTTCTGAAAACACCTACGTGGTGTTTGGTGGCATATTTGATGGACATCTTAAAAGCTTCTGGCTCCATATGGGTACCACAAACAGGCAGAGTGCTCCGCGAGGCGAAGGTGAAAGGACTCATGAAAGCATCTTAGATCCCAGAAACCTGCCTTTTTTTCTTTCCTTTTTTTGTAACAGTCCTTGTTAAATCACATCTGTGGGAAGGAACTCCGTGAGGAAACAATGCCAAGGGATGGTAGTTCAATTTAGCTGTGTGTGTTAGCCCTTTCAAATGTTGTGCAAGATTTGATGTAATTCCCTTTAGAAGGGCAAACGTACATTGCAAGCCTACTAGTGCTTCTGGGGGAAGGGAGAATAAAAGTCTGGCAAATGGGAGGAGGAAGTGGGAGAGAGAAATTGGAAACATAAGCAAAGCCATTAATTTTTCCCACTGTGCGCTCTGAAGAAACTGCTGGCAATACACCGAAGATACTCTGCCTCATGGAAGTGTCGTGGACTTTCTTCACATGATCCTCTGAGATCATCCGGTTTCTCTGGGCTCTGTGGGAACAGAAATTCCTCATGTTGGAGTCTGATCTCATCTTCCTTCAGCAGCAGTAATAGCAGTGGCTTGGGAATCGGAGAGGAAGGTGAAGAAAGCGCAAGTGGGATGGTTTGGAGAAGAGCTTAGCGCTCGTGCAGGCCAATCTGGACACTCTGCGTTTCCTCCTTTTGCTTGCCCTGTGTGGGCAGAGCTGGGACAAATGCAAACATACCCACCAAAATGAAGTGCTCTCTTGGCGTGCCAAGCTTATTTAGTGCAGCTCACGTGTCAGATCATCCTATAAATCTTAACTTACATTTCATTCATCCTTTTTATTGTGCTAATGAAGAACAAGCCAAAATGGAAAAGGGTGACTTGAGTGACTGTGTGCGTCAAACTTAGGGAATTTCCTGAGTTTGATGAAAGGCAAAAATAAAAGCTTTTTTCCCCACCTGTAATAGCTATGAACTTAGTCTTTTAAATTCTCAGAGCCTTCTTACTTTGAAATAGAAGGTATCTAAGTGTAGCTTCTCGTGTTTGTTGGGGGACTACTGGCAAAAAATTCAGGGAGGCTGCTGTAGTGATGGCCAGCCCTTCAGTCTGTAACCTGATCCACAGCTTTTTCTCTTCAACTGGGAAAGGAAGTAACAGCTCCTATTACATCCTTATGTAACCTCTCCATTCATATCCTCCAAAAAGAAGGAAACCAGAGCTTGATTTCTGATGTATAAACTAACATCAAGGCATGTTTTCTCATAAAGAAGCAGTAAAGAATAACATTAATTTTCTTTTGTTTTGCAGTTCCTAGAATGGAAAAAAAAAAAGTAAAAGTAAAGAATTTTCTTTTGCGCTGATGGAAAGGGTTGCAACTCTGTGTTATACGCTGTGAAGTAGCTATTAAAGAGAATACTGGAACTGCAACAAGGGTCTTTTTGTCAATCTTTTCTGGTGGGTTTGCATGTTAGCCTCAAAAGATGCACCCTCTACAGTTGTGCTCCACTTTGCTTGCAGATTGTGAAAACTTTGCCCTTTTGGTTTTTATGGCTCCAAATTTTGATGTCTGAACTGAGTTTGGAGACCAGGATCTCCTCTTTTTTTTTTGGAGACCAGGATCTCCTCTTTTTTTTTGCTGTTGGACTTCAGCCCCATCTTGGGGGCAGGTGATGGGGGAAAAGAAAGGTGAGGTTCTCAAACCTTTCCATGCGCTTTCACATTTATAAAAACATGTGAAAGAAGTATAGTACGTGTTTCTCCCTTTGAATAGGAGAACACAAAGCAAATAAAGGAAGTCTTTCTGTAGCTCTCTGGGGTTCCCAGCTTCCATCCCTCAGCAGGAACATTAACTCATTCCCACACTTCTTCACCATTTTTGCCTCTGGTCTCCTGCCAAGCTGTTTTTTCTCTAACCAAGCGGCCTCTACTTCTTCACTTACTTCTGGTGCCTGTACGCCGTCCTCCCGAAGCTGCTAGCATATCATGCTTGTTGCAATCATATCCTGTATCTGGGAGGTGGGTAATGGTGAAACGTGTGACTTGACCTTCAGGGGACCAGCCTGACCTGTGACAGACTCTTCTTCCAGTAGAGCTGGAGTGTGCTTTTGTGGTATGCATGGCCGTTTTCAGGAACTCCTGCCATTTTTGATCCTTTGCTCTGTGTCTGAAGAAACTTGTAAAACCAAGCAGTTTATGTCACCTTTTGCTTCCCTTTGTTTCAGTAACTGTAGAGTCTTTGGAGTTGCCTCCAGACTCAAGGTTTTAGACTAATGTATCATCCAGCCGCAGAGCTAGAACCATCCAAATTGTCTTTCTGCGTGTGAAGAGCTAGTGGCATAGCTTTTGGAGAAAACCATGCATATGTTTAATCTGTTTGTCTCTGCTTAAATCCTTGTTAATGGGAAATTTCCCATATGGTATTGGCAAGTAGGATTTTGTTCATTTCTTGATACGTTTTAATTCCGCTAGCAAAGTCACTGCAGTGATGAAAGTGTTTCAGTGAGAGAGACTGAAGTTTCAAAATAGGGTTTTAGAAATGAAGACAACTTATTGAAGTCCCTGTCTCGGGTGCAAACTAGTTGGGGAATCATTCTGTGCAGGCAGCGCAGCGGGAGTGATAGACCCCAGAGGCAAGAGCAGCATCCTTTCTCTCCAGTGGGAAACACGTGCATGCTCATGTACACGCACACTGATGCTCGAGCCTTTGGGATGAAAGCAATCAAGCCTAAGCAGCCAGACTTAACATTCCAGCAAACAAGCTGGAGGCCCAAGATAAGAGGGAATCCAAATATCCAGAGTCTCAAGGAGTAAGGGTGAGAAACATTTACTGTCACAAAGATTTTCTCCATTGCAGGGGTGGGGAGTGGGTGTATCTTTGGGCTTTAGGTAATTGCTTTCTCCCCGACTTTGTGCAGTGCTGCCTCTGAATTGCTTTGGTGTGGGTATGCTAATTATGTTCATAAACTTTGCCTGGTTCTGCCTCTCTTGTAGAGGCAACAGTCCTTGTGAGGGTCTTAAATTGGCAGAAATCCTTATGCTGTTGGGCGTGAGGACCACAAAAAACAAAGCTAGCAGGAAGAAAGAAAAAGCATATAGGAAGGAGAAAAAGAGAACATAATTATGAGGAATATGTGCTGAGTAACAGAAGGGTTGGTGGGTACTGTACTATCAGAATTGCTTGCTGGAGATTTCTTTATTTTCTAAATACAGGCAACAAGGAGACACTCATTTTTCCCCTACTGTCAGCAGAAAGCAGTTTTTAAAAGTTCGCGACCACAGCCTGGTCAGCATTGGTACAAGTTTCCTGGGCCCACAAATATGCTCTGTATGTGAGCTCTCTTGCTTTTCTCTCTCTGCTCCTCTTTCTGTAATTTTCCATAGTTTTCATAGTTTCTGTGCTCTAAAGTGCTACTGGGGGTACTTTGAATTAGAAATAAGAATAATTTAAACTGCAGGATATCTTACAATTGAAATAAAAATGGGTACGGAGCAGTCACATCCTGAAATATTTCTACTCTTTTGTATTCATTTTCTTTATGGAGTCTGTTCTTCCGTGTGTCTGCCAGAGTACGCTGCTGTTTGAATATCTTTGTAGAGGCATGTAACCATTTTTTATGCACAGTAGAGCATATGTAATGTCCTGATACTGTGCTTTAACTTTTCCACTGACCTTTGAAAAACACGCACCTCAGAAATGAAACAGGGAAACTACTGAATGTTGCATTCTGTATCTTGGTAAAGCATGAGCAAAGTTGCACCTACTCGCTATATTTTTATGTCCTTGTGTTAAAACGATTCGTGGGACAGTTAATGGTGTCTTTTTAGATCAAAGGGGTATCCTTAAAGTCCTTATTGCACAATGACTCTTTGGATGGCACTGTAATGAGTTAGTTCTGCTTTTAGGAGAGCTGTTGAAGGGAGTGAAATTGGTACTAGTGAAGTTGGTACTAGTGAAGCTGGTATTAATCCCCTGCACTGTTCCTCTGTGGAAGCAAATAAACAGCTTAACAGAGGCGCCGGTGACGCTGGCTGAGAGATGAAAAGGTGCTATTTTTTTCTGGGACTCCAGGGACCAGTTAACCACCAAGTATCTTTGCTACAGCTTCTTGTTTGAAGGCAGAGAAAAAAACTTTTCCTAGTGGGGCTCGTGCTCAGATGTGAAAGATGGAATACCTGGGATATCTAACTTGCGACAGGAATACCAGCTGCTCTCCCTTCTCATCAAGAGAGGCTTGGAGAGAGGTCAGACGGAAAATGGTAGGAGTTGAGAGGCAGATCATTTTTGGGAGTAGTTAAACCTACAAGCTAAACAAGTGGAACCTTACAGCTAAACCGGTAACCAATTGTTTACTAAGTGTCTGGAGACCCTCCCAGGTTTTTACCTGTGAGAGCAGGTCTGTGACTGATGGAGCAGTCGAGCTTAGTCACACAGGTGAGCTAGGGAAACTCTGATTCCAGGTGGAACTTTTGAGAATGAGAGAGAGTAGTGAAGAGGGTGAAAACGAATCCGCCTCCCATAGAAGGAATATTCCTGATTGTGGAGAGGAAATATCACTGCCACAACGTACCAGCAATCCTCTGTACAGCCTTGGTTAACCCTACTCAGCACAGATGGGCTCAAATAGGAGTGGGCAGAAAAGGGTTGCTGGGATGATCAATGGGATGGAGAAGCTGCTGAGAGGAAAATGAGTGATCCTGGCTTTGCTTTATTCAGAATGAGGACCATGAGAAGATTCTCTCTAAATATTTTCCTGGGGGGAAGACAACATATTTAAATTTAAAAGCAAAACAAAAAAACCCCCCATCTTATAGCACCCTAGCCCAAGCAAGAAGTGGATATTAGGTGACGGTGAATAAATTTAGGCTAGAAATTAGGCCTGCGGTAGGAATTCTCTCTCATGAAACATTAGAAGGCTGAAAAATCACACTCTGGAGTAGTGCAGTATCGTCGTCATGACTGTGTGATATAGTGATTTTGGCAGTGGTCTGGAACATGCAGAACAGATACAGCTACTATTGCCATTGTTCAGTTCACAGACTGTCAGGCTGTGGGAGTTAAAAAGGCTCTGGAGATTACCTTCAGTAATCAGAGAGTGCAACGCTGTGTTAAAGCAAAGTTCATTCTGGGAGAAACCCTGGAAAATCTTTTGGCAAACAAGGGTAGAGCTGGAGCTCCTTGTACGTTGTCACGGATTTCTGCCACAGGGGAAGCTTGCATGTATCCCACGTGAATACATCTTTCTGCTTCCCAAAACTGTCAGTTGATAGTCCTTGCTGAAGCAAAGCAAGGGAAAACTCAGTACCTGTGTGTATCTGGGAGACCAGCTCTTTTCCTTCTGCCAAAGGGAGTTGCTTTCTGTTGACATTTTAGGAAGGCATCCCTCTCTAAATCTGCAGAGTGTAATGTTTCATTTGGAAATGCCTTTGTTCACCATGCTAGATGTTAATAAGAACACTGTCTGCTGGCTTCTAACTTCATGGACAGGTGGACGGGAGTGATTACTGTGTATTGAAATGCAGCTTCTTGAACTTCTCCCATTTTCTGAGAGATCTCTTATCAAGAGATACACAGGAATAGCTGGAGATACCTTGATTTAAAAATTGATGACTTTTATCCTGTGATTTCAAGTGTCCTACTGAAAATGACTGTTGAGAATGAAAATGACAAAACGGTGTTTATAGTTCAACACTCAAGACAAGCAAACAGAACAGTACATGTAAATTATCTAAGCCTCCTCTGCCCTTAAATAGATGAGGTTTTTTTAGCTTGCGTTTGGGTAAATATTGGTGCTTCTTCCTGCACCACTTGCATCCAAATGTTTTTATTTTCTCCCCCTGCCCGTGTGTCTCTCCCGGCTTTTCATTAATAGTAGCAGTGTTTTGCTGAAGAGAAATTGGTGCGCAGAGTAGACAGTGATGGCAAACAGTAGGGTGAAACCTTGCACTGCTCTGTTACCTTGGCAGCTAGTCCTGGGAGAAACGGGACTAATCGAGTCTGACTTCCCACAGGTTTTTCTCTTGTGACGGATTGACTTGCAAAGAAGCAATAATTTCCATTTGAAGCTTTTCTGCGGCTAGGGAATTTTGCGAGGCCATTCTTCTGCAGTGGCTCTGTGGTACTTAATAAGGTGTTTGTTCTCCTTGCAGCTTATGTCTCTGACGGAACGCTTATGCTCAGATCTCCTCTTCTTCCTGCTTTTACAAACGCGTGGAAAAATAGCTATTCTGTTGTCCTTCACTCCTCTGTCCTTTGAATGAAATTCAACATTAGGCATGTATGAGAGAGTAGGTACATAGACCAAGGTATGTACAGCTAGTGTGATTTGTCTTGTCTGATTTTTATAAAACACTAGGCTAAAACCATTTCAAATATTATATACAAGTATTACAAGGAACCCATCAGGTGAGGTTTCCTGGAGGGGGAAATTGTAATGGGTGAGACTAAGATCTCTGGTGAGGTGTTTGGGTGACTTCTTTCCCCTCTGTTTTATATGGAAAAGGAAAGTTAATGGTGTGGAAATACACAGGGCTTTCAGCCATGCAAATTTTAGCTTTACCCAGACTTTTGCTGTTTGGAAGAGAATATGGGTGCCTGAACACTTGGACCTTGCTCTGTGGGTAACTCTGTGAGTGCGATGGTGTCTCCCAGTTGCTCCAAGAATTACGGGTATGCGCAGTTATTGTGGGTGGTTTGGTGGTGGGTAGATAGGGGTGCCAACGCCTCTTCTGGGATCCAGATTTCCCGAAGCTCCTGATTAGCTTTGTCTTTGTCCGTGCCCAATTTTAAGTGGTTCAGTGACTGCGGTGGTGACTTTCTGTGGCTGTTTTTCCTTCTGCTGTTGGCAGCTGAGTGAAGCTGCGGTGTTACCTGTTCTGTTATTTCATATTCTGCATATCTTCAAGGCTTATCACCAACTGCTTAACGGGCAACGCACCCAAGCATTTGAGGAGAAGATTAGCGTGTACTCTGGTATTTTAACCCTGTACTCGTAAGACATCTCTTAATACCCACCGTACTGACACGATATAAATTGGTATTTACTCCAGTTCCCTCACCATGAGCAGATTTCTTTTCCCTGTACTAGGGATGTGTGGTTCGTGTACTGGCTGGAAGAAAGCAAGACTTGCTCTGCCCATGCATGTGTGCGAAAGGGAAATTAAAAACTCTATTATAATAAAAGTACAAATGAGAAATCTAGATTACATTTGATTGCTGGATTGCTCCCAAAGGGGTGAAACGTCAGTTGAAAGAAATGTTTGGACTTTGTGAGGGCTGGTTGTTTTTAAGTAGTGTTTTGTGAGGTTCTGCTACCAGAGGATCTTTTGAACACAAGTTCTGGTGTGGTAGCAAGCTACTGGTGTGTCACATACAACAAAAAAAAAGAAGATCCCCCAAAGCAAATAAGTGCTGCCTTGGTTTTCAGGCCCTTGCTCTGCAACAGCTATGCAAACATAACCTTTGGATTGGGCAGAATCCCCAAAAATTGGCAGAAAACTTTAAGCGGTAGCTTGACAGATGGAGATAATCAGTTTAAAAGGGCACCTCCTATTTAGTGGAGTTCAGATATCCAGTAGTAAAAGCTAAATTTTGTGGATTTTTTTTTTTTAAACAACGAGGGTGTTTTCTTTGTGTTGATGTTCTGTACTGACAACTTTTAAAAAATCATGTTTTCCAAAGAATACGGTCAATCTGAAATCTAGTCTTTGGTTTAGGGGAAGAAGGCAGGACCTTTGCCAACTTTTTTTGGTTTTGCAGTCACGTTTTGCTCCTTATTTTGAAAAAGATTCAAGAGAATCTTAGCAGGGTATGTGCCGAAAAGAGACTCCCTTTATTGCTGAGGATTTCATCCCTTTCTGTAGATGTGGACCTGGAAGGATTATAAAACTCCATGGTTAGACAATGACTAAGAAAAGCTTAAATGTAAGAAACCACCATGGATCCTGTTTCTGCTGAAGTCAGTGGGAATTTAAGCAGAATTTTGGACTGCAAACAGCCTTGTTGGTTAAAACCTATTTCCAGATGCACTGTACATTGAAAATGCCCAAGGTGTTCTCCGTGCCAAACAGAAGTAATTAAAAAAAATTTTAAAAAAATATTCAGGCTCCAGAATAACTGTTTATGGAAAAGGCTACTCCACACCTGTAATCTTTGAAACCTGTCAATACAATCCAAAATGTAAAGGAACTTTTACAGGGTAAAAATGGAGCACCAAACATCTTTTGATTATTTTAAGACTGTATTTTAGCAGGTGCTGAAGAAGGGTGCCTTATCAATTTTAGAGGATCAAATGTTTTTCCCAAAACCTAGCGTGACTGTATGACCAACCCAGATGAGTTAACGTGAGGCTGCAGGTTGACTTAGGAAATAGATCAGCCCCTGAGTGCAATTACTGGTGGCAGTTACTGTGTTGTGGTTGCAAAATAATTATTAGAAGTAATTTGAAAACCTGTACTGCTGGGAATATGAAGTAGAAATAGTAGAATAGATATACCCCACGGTCTCTTACGGCAGGTAATACCATGCTAATGTTATTCAAACTAGAATGCAAAAGTAACAGAAAGTAGCCTTAGAGAAATGCAAACACAGCCTCTCACTCCTTCCCCGAGGTACATGAATTAGTCTTTTATTAGGGAAGAGAAGGAGGGCAAAGCTGTATCTTCTGCGTACATGGCTCAGGTTATTTTGGTTTTGTGGTGAGGTACTGCGCACCTTTTACGTGATACGAGTATGGTGCGTAGTCTTGTGACAAAAGATATGAACAGAGGCATGAAAGAGGCCTCTCTCTCACTTTTGGGGTATTGATAACAATTCTTACTGCTTAATGTAGATTGTGACCAAGCTGACGTAAAAGTAAAAGTCCCACCAAAACCCCCTGACAATACGCCAAAGACCTCCAGCAGCAACAGTCAAACCTCTCCTCTCTGCATTTATAAAGGACCCGACTCCTGTTAAATGAAGAAAGTTTTAGCCACTCTTTATGTCCGTAGGAGATGATATCCCAGCGAGCATTTTGTACGTGTTCTAATGAAGTCTCATTATTACACTCTCAGTTTTTCTAAACAGTGGTTAAGTCTCTGTTGTTAAACTATGAAGAGATGATACTGCTTCACGTGGTTGCAGCTGTTTGTTCAGCAGTACTTTGTGTCCTGTTTCTTTCTTTTGAATTGACCAATCTTTAGCTAAATGCATGGCGTTTGGTAGCAGGAGTCACCGGAGCATTCGTTCCTCCTATGGAGTTCTGCTGGGGAAATCTGCTGTCATCTAAATTGCAGTCACGGGCACGAAACTCTGTCGTAATCTGCTGTTGCCA
Organism: Chionis minor; assembly: GCA_013398295.1. NCBI lineage: Eukaryota > Metazoa > Chordata > Aves > Charadriiformes > Chionidae > Chionis > Chionis minor. The sequence continues at coordinate 282,080 of VZSF01005035.1, forward strand.
AAGAGCTGTTCCCATTTAGCTGATGCTGAATGCAAACATTCCTGCAGTCCTAATATAAATATAGCCCGTAATGTTGCATTTTACTTTGGTGATTTACCTGAGCCGTTGGTTGTTAACGACTCAAGGAATCTGGTATGCATGCATAATGTTCAATCAATGCCTACAGAAATTAAAGAGAAGTTGCACAAGGCTTTCAAATAATAGCTCTAGCTTGGTAAGTAAGATGTCAGAAACATCAGTTTGTTCAAAAGCCCCAGATTATAAACTTTTTCATTTTGGAAAACACTGATTTGTTCATTAGGACTGTGGGAGGAAAAGGAATTCAGAAGATATTCAGACATTGGCCAAACCAAAAGGAAAGATGGAGAGTCAGAGGAAACACGTTAGTTCTTTGAAGAGTGCTTTCACTGCTGTTGCGATACCTATTAACGTATTACCTGCCTGCAAGCGATTTGTCAGGTTTCTCAAGTCCATTTTCTTGCAGGAAGAAATTGTGGGCTGCAGCATCACACTGCTGTCATTTCTTCAGTGCGTTGCTGGTGACAGAGCAACACCTGTGAGCAGTCACAGCTGGGCAGAAGGGTGCAGGGGCTCCTAGCAGGCAGCGGCCAGGCAGCAGATGGGAAATGCTGGGTGCGCTGCTCCCCTGTGGCATCCAGAAAAAGTTGGGGGGGTCTGGAGGGAACGCAAAGATTTTCTTTGTTTGATACATTTTTTCGTACGCGCTGACGTCGGGAAATCCAGCCTTGAGTGCAAAGGGCACTGTAATAGTTCAGCTGCCGAGTCTGCCTCAGTTTACCTGCTGAACCAGCACAAGGTGTTTCCAATGAACTTGCGCCTTCTGGGCATCAGTCACAGGCCAGTGATATGTAGGCTTTTTTGGGCAGCAGGACAGGATGAATTTAAATCCTGCCTCTTGCCAAATTGGTACTTACATTTGTCATGAGCAGTACGAGATGGCCGTAGTCCCTTTTGGTTTTGTTTTGTTCAGGTAATGGTGCTGCTTTCTGTGGCCGTGGCCCGTCAGTGTCCCTGCTCTGCGTGGGCTGATTGCTCCCTGACAGGAGAAAAAAGGGAACGAGTGGGCAAGCATAATTACAGCCTGATGGGGGCTCAGCATCAGGCCGGGAACATGAAATCAGTTTGAGCTCCGATACTGAATTACTGGTGTTGCAGGTTGTCCCTATTAACTCTTATAAAAGAAAAAGTTGGTTATTTTCTACAGTGAGTTGGTGGAAGTGAAACCAAAGGCTTTTTAAAATTTTATTTATTTATTTATTTAATAGTCAGAGCTTGAAGCGTATGTGAGTACACCCGTTGTGTTAATTTTGATGGTAGGGAAGTTGTCCTTTTGCTACAATGCCACAAAAGGAGAAAAAAGAGCCACCTGTGCAGCCAGTGATAATTCCAGTGCAGCAAACGTGTCCTAACGACTGCACATCTGTAGGAAGCTGCTGACAAGTGTTCCTGTTTTCCTGTATGAGGGTGATGTGGAAAACCTTGGACAATTCCGTAACATGCTGTATGCTAATAATGGGGTATTACTTCATTTCCCCCTTAGAGAATGTGTGAACTTAATTGTACAAGGCTTTTGGGGTTTTGCCTATTCTCTATATCATCTTCTATTTATAGTTTTCATTAGCTCTTGTTTCAGATTGGCTGATGGTAAGGCTGCGGTGGCTGCGGAATAGCGTAATTTTTAATTTGCCATCCTTGCGGCCAAGGGGGACAAAAAGGTTTTCAATTCAACTGGGCTAGCTGGGTGGCAATCCGGGGCATTGCAAGCAGTAGATACAACAGTCTGTGTTTTAAAAGGACACGTGTAATGTGGGAGTGTGTGGATAAAAGCATTTTACAGACGTTGTATGCCTAGCACTTCTCTTCCCGAGCACGTTGCCCAACATAGAACAGATCAAGCTGTGAAGGATTACTGAATAATCTTTTTTATTTTTCTGAGGATGGAAAGGTGTTGAAAGCGTTCTCACTCCATTGAATTAAGGCCTAGATATGAGACCAAAGTGAGGAAAAACAGATTTGACAAATGACCGGAGAAAAGGGAGATGTTCTGAAATGCTGCTGATGTTTGCTTTAAGGATCAGAAAGGTAAATTAGGGAGAAGGCTCAAGTAGTCAGTGGGTGTGGGAGAGATCAGGGAATGTTTGAGGAAGAATCTGATTTGCAAGCGTTAGAAGAATTTAGGGGTTTTTTGCTGAGCTAATTTGTTGCTATATTAAAATTCTAATAATTTGCAGCTGTAATCTTTATACGATACTGTCATTGCTCTTAATGTCAACAGAATGAGGTGTAACAGTTGCAAAAGCAATGTATTAGGCAGATTGAGGCAGTACCACTTACATTTTTAGGTTACTTTCTATTTTAATTTCCAGTTTGAAATAGAGCCTTACTTCAGTACCTCCATACATCGTCTCCCATTCAGCAGTCTTCATTTGAAAATAACTAAAAGTGTCCTTGTTTTAAAGAACACAACCCGTTTTGGTTCTTTCCTCTAACCTACTTTCCTGTTTGCCGGTACGCTCTCACCAGCGCAGCTGTGGTTTCAGTCATTGCTGACCGCTCGGGCACTGGGAGCGTGACTTGGTCCTGTCCCCCTCATGCTTCTGGTTCTTGAAAACGGTGCTTGAGAAACGTTCCTCTTTTTAAAGGTGCCTGAGTACATATATAGGTAGAAGCCACTTACTTTTACGTACTGTTCTCCAACTTGGGGTGAGCGTAGTGTCACCAGCACTGATGGGAAAAGATTTCCAGCTGCAAGTTGTCTTTGAATATATGTCGAATACAAATACTTGGACGTGGATTTGGACTGAGTTTCAGAGCTTAGTGATGTATTTCTAAAAATCTTGACTGAAGTTTAGCCTTGCAACGTAGCAAGGGTTTGATTATTTATTTTTTGTCGAGTGTGCTGATTTTTGAGTTGTGTTTTTTTTTAAAAAGCTATTTTCATAATGAGTATTTTTAAAGTCCTGTATATATTAATCGCCTATTAAATTCTTCTCGTAGATTAAATTCCATCATTGAGTAAATTAGATCCAATTCTTCAATGTATGTTTAAACATTGTTGGCTTTTCTTAACAATGCTTTTTGTCCTCACTTGTTATCTCAGATAGGCAACCAAATTATCCTGCAAGCTTGCCAGATTTTCCTTTGTTGTTAGCTAAATCAGAGCAGTGATCATGACTGGATTTCACCGAAGTGGTGGCTAGCAACATTGGTATGGCAGAATATTCTTGACTCATCCATCAGTGTATGTGGTAATCTTCAAGGAATATTTTACAAAGTCTAGGCTGTTGCAAATGATTTTGAGAATTGTGTTGAACAAGATGTCTAGGTGACGAAAAAATGGACAATATGCCTATGTTTCTAGTATTTTCTAGCTCTCAAGTTAATGGAAATATTTTAACCCATAATACAAAGTTAAATTATTGTGGGGCAAAAAACGAAGTGAAAATTAACCCTTTGGTCAATTAAAATTGACCATAAAACCGGACTTTTCAAATATATTGATAAGTTAATATTTGTATACAACTTTCTGTTCCAGCTTTTAGTAGTAGATACGGTGTCTTTGTGCACCTCGTCTGCAAAACTGCCTTTGAGCTTGGGAATACATGAATGTTCTTGATGGGTTTGGCTGCTCTTGATCTTGAAATTCCCGAGCAGTGATGCATGAAGTGTGGTAGGTGGTATGTAATTTCACAATGGTAGATGAGGTATACTACTTAGAACTTAAATTTTAGGTTGAAATTGCCCATATTAGGATTTTTATGTTGGCTTTTTTTTGGCTACAAACCCAATATTTAATAAGTTCCATACTTGAGAAGGACTTCTTCTTTTCCCCCCTTCAGCCTTCAAAAATTATTTGAGCAGTGGCTGATGTATGGGAAGTAATTAGGTCATTGAAACAAGACTGGTAGTTTAAAGAATTTGTCTTAATGGGATGCAGAACTTGAAGAAGATTTTGTGAATGTTTAGATTTTTTTTTTGTGATTTAGAGAGGTGAACTTTTAAGAATAAAAGTATCTTTCTCTACAAAAATATTTGTCCAGTGTTTTTGTTTAAAATAAATGGTCTTTGTTTGTTTAGCAGAGTTGACTCAGCTTTGGTTGGTTACCATAGTTCAGCACTGGTTTTGCATTTCCATGTGAATTTGCAGTAATTCCCAGGCTTAGTTCAGGTTTGGGGGATCTTATTCTATTACTTCCGCTGCTGCCTGTGGAGCTGTGCTTCTCTTCGTTGAATTTGGAAAAACATCAAAAACGACGTATGTCTTGATCTAATATCCCTCAAATGTCACTCACTGCTCAAAAATCAAATAGCATGAAGTAACGCAGTGGCTGCGGACAGAAGCAAGGACAGCTTGGTAGCATTCCATAGCTGAGAGGTTACAGCTGACTGGCGGAGTTGAACTGTTGTTTTGTGTAGCTGTAGCTGTGTAGTAGTTCATTCTTGGTTTGTGTCGTCGGCAAAGTTGCGCTCTCACGTTTGGTTCCCCATTTGCTGGCCACCACTGCTAATACCTTCATTTTTCAGGCTTGTTGGGAGAGCTGAAAGCCATAACTGTGTGCCTGGAGCTCTTGAGGAGCCTGGTTAATCTTCTGTAGCGTTTGGATTGCAAGGGTGAAAAGCTGGGAGGATCAAATAGGTGTCGAGTTTTGGCCTGACCGTGACTTTTTTGTCTGAATTACTTTCTTTATCGGACTTGGTTACTTTTTTTGATCCCGGATCTCTGTTTAAGCCTGGCTTCTGTCTTTTGCCAGTCCAGCTGCATAGATGCAGTGTCTCCACTTGTTAGCTGAATTGTTGCTGCCCTACAGAAATGCTCTCTTATGCCATAAAATTACCAATAAATCCAAAAAAGTCTGGTTAGGAAATGAAGTAATTTGGTAGCCTCATGTAACCATGAGCAGTACTGTACTGGAATACAGGCGCTCTAGGGTATGGGGTCTATGAATTAAGATAAAATAATGTGGGTTTTGTGTCTGCATGAGTTCACTTAGTTGGTTTCTATTTAAATGCTGAAGGGTTTGGGGTTGGAGAAATGCAAGTAAAGGTGAGAAAGAAATTCGGAGTAGGGTGTTGACAAATTTAAACCCTAATTTGATACACTGGAGATGTTGATGAAGCTTTTGATAAAACTTGGGTTCGTGTGCACTTGAACACTGTGTTGAAGTCATCCAAAAAATCTGGATGTGGTGCCCACTGGAATCGTCATTCCTGTTTCTTGGAGTTTCATATTTAATGTATAGTGGATCAGAAGGCATTGTTGACTGCTACAAGTTAATTTTTTGGAATTGTATGGACGGCCTGGGCAGATAGAATGACTTGGAGAATGTTCCTTGGAAATGTGTTTTAAAGCAGTGTCATTCAAGCGTGTTTAACTTGTATTCCTTAAATAGCGTTACTGGATAATGTCTGTAAATAATTAAAATAACTTTAAGCTAACTTTGCCCTTTGTTTTTCTTGTTTTTCTCTCTTTACAGGAGAAAATGGCAAAAATGGAGGTCAAGACGTCACTTTTAGACGACATGATAGGGGTGGGAGATATGGTTCTTTTAGAACCACTTAACGAAGATTCATTCATCAGTAATCTGAAAAAGCGCTTCGATCACAATGAAGTATATGTGAGTATATGTTAACATATAACATCCTATGAGGAGCTCTGTTGTCATTCATAAAATATGTGTTTATTTATAAGGATACACACTGACTGAATGCCTGAACATAATCCATTGTATTAGGGATATTTTAAACCTTACTTGTGCTGTAGTCTTTCCTGTACTGCATTGTTTGCATTTGATCTTTTCCATCTGGGATATTTTTCCTTTTTCTTTTTCCCCATTGCACAATGTGATGAACCTCTGATTTTTATAAAAAATAGTGCCAGAACTGATGGTGACAATAACTTTGATGCTCCTGTTGTCAGAGGACATTGCAGTTATAAATAATTCACTCCCAGAGAAGGTACTTCCAGGGTGTCAGAGCAGGTTGATGTAGAAACAGTACATGCTTGGAATATGCTAGGGCTAGCTATCTTTGATTTGCCAAAAAGGTTATGTTTATTAGAATGGTTGGCTTTTAAACTAGAAGCAATGAGCTTGGGTATATGTGGAAGTAATCAGAATCTTCAGGCATATTAATCTCTGAGTGATGATCAATAGGAGAGATGTTGTGAACTGACAGTTGAAACACAGGCTGGCAATGAAGAGGCAAATTGTGATTCCAGTTAAGCCTTTAATTTCCTGCTTCATCTCTCTCTGTTCCATTTTTGTTAGAATGTGCACAGTATTGTATCTGTTATACTGCTGAGGCTGTGTGAACTTAATGATTTGTAGAGACTTTCCAAGACTACTGGTGAAAGATAAGTCTTTTAAGAGTAAAGCTGAAATATTTAAGCCAAAGTTATAGCTATGATCTGCAAGCAGTTGTGCCTGCAGCTTATTACAATCAAATAGATGTGTTCTGTACTTAATTATAACTTAGCCCCTCCCCTTTTTTATTTTAAGTGGGACTGTATTTTTTCTTCTTGCTAAGCATTTGAACTTTCGTGGTTTCATTGTACTTTTCCCTTTCCGTCCTCCAGTATGGGAAGATCTGTGTTATTTTTGTCTGCTGCTTCTTTCTCTTAGTTATAGTGTGTGCTTTTGTACCTCTGCTTTCAATTGTCTGCCACATCTTTCTTCTGGAGTAATTTTCCTACTCGCCTATGCCTGTTCCCTTTTCTGTAGGCATTAGGTTGGTAATATAGTTGCACCTACCTGCTATTGTATCACCTTCACCTACTTGCTCCTTAAGTTTGGACTGATTATTTAAATTGACCAGAAAAATAAAGGAAGACGAGGACTCTAAGTATCCATTAAAAACCTTGTCAGAGAAGAAAAATTTGTTGCCAGATTTCTTCCACAATAGTAAAAAAAAAAACCATCCTGATACCTTTGACAGTTACATTTCCAAAAATCCGTGTTGTAAATCTTCCTTGTTCCTTGAAATTGTAGTCTGTTCCCTCTTGATAACCCTTAGACATTGATATAGGCAGGTATATATCAAATTCCTCTTTGCTGCTCTTTCATCCTGCTTCTGGCAAGCCCTCCATATTCAACAGCTGCAGTGGCTGCCACTTGTGGGATTCAGAGATTTTTTCACTCAGTGGCTTGTATAGTTAGCCTGTTCCACATCAGTTTTAGGGTTAACTCTGTATTCCTAATACCTACAGTAAAAGTGGTAATACTGAATCATATCATTCCACTTCAGCTCAAGAAAATATGAAGGAAAAGAGAAGGAAAGGGAGCTGTTTGCCTAGAGATTGTAGTAGAAGGTGTTACCTTGCCCAGTCTTTGGGTCAAATTTGAAAGTTTTGTTTAAAGCATTATGGATAGAAACCTATTCTGTGAGGGTACCCTAGACTACGCGGTCTCTTAAGAAGGATTGCTATAAATCATGTGGGAGTGGATTTGTCAAGATTTTTATTTAATGTAAACTACTATGGATTGCAAAGTATTTAATCAGGCAGAGTTACTGAACACCTTCTTTGCTTCAGTCTTGACTGCTCAGGCCCCCAGACTCTACAGGTAACAGGGGAAGTCTGAAGCAGGGAAGACTCTCCCTTGTAGAGATCAACTTAGTAAACTGGATATCCAAAAGTCCATGGGTCCTGGTGGGATGCACCCTCAAGTGCTGAGGGAGCTGGCAGAAGTCATTGCTGGTCCGCTCTCCGTTGTCTTTGAAAGGTCCTGGAGAACAGGTGAGGTGCCTGAGAACTGGAGGAAAGCCAATATCACTCCAGTCTTCAAAAAGGGCAAGAAGGAGGATCCAGGAAACTACAGGCCAATCAGCCTCACCTCCATCCCTGGAAAGATGATAGAACAGCTCCTTCTGGTCATCATCTCCAATCATCTGGAGGAAAAGAAGGTTATCAGAAGTAGTCAATGTGGATTCACCAAGGGGAAGTCATGTCTGACTAATGTGATAGCCTTCTACGATGGCATGACTGGATGGATGGATGAGGGAAGGGCAGTGGATGTTGTCTGCCTTGACTTTAGTAAGACTTTTGACACTGTCTCCCACAGCATCCTCAGAGGTAAGCTTAGGAAATGTGGGTTAGATGAATGGACAGTGGGGTGGATTGAAAAGTGACTGGCAGGTAGAGCTCAGAGGGTTGTGATGGGCAGAGTCTAGTTGGAGGCCTGTGACTAGTGGTGTTCCCCAGAGGTTGGTACTGAGTCCCATCCTGTTCAATGCATTCATCAATGACGTGGATGAAGGGCTAGACTGTACCCTCAGCAAGTCTGCTGATGCCACCAAACTGGGAGGGGTGGCTGACACGCCGGAAGGCTGTGCTGCCATTCAGCGTGACCTGGACAGGCTGGAGAGTTGGGCAGAGAGGAACCTAATGAAGTTCTACAAAGGCAAGCGTAGGGTCCAGCACCTGGGGAGGAATAACCCCATGCAGCAGTACCAGTTAGGGGCTGACCTGCTGGAAAGCAGCTCTGCAGAGAGGGACCTGGGGGTCCTGGTGGACAACAGGATGACCATGAGGCAGCAATGTGCCCTTGTGGCCAAGGAGGACAATGGCATCCTGGGGTGCATCAAGAAGAGTGTGGCCAGCAGGTCGAGGGAGGTCCTTGTCCCCCTTGACTCTGCCCTGGCGAGGCCGCACCTGGAGTACTGTGTCCAGTTCTGGGCTCCCCGGTTCAAGAAGGGCAGGGAACTGCTGGAGAGGGTACAGCAAAGGGCCACAAAGATGATCAGGGGGCTGGAGCACCTTTCTTACGAGGAAAGGCTGAAGGAGTTGGGTCTTTTCAGTCTGGAGAAGACAAGGCTGAGGGGGGATCTCATCAATGCTTACAAATACTTAACGGCAGGTTGCCAGGAGGAAGGGACCAGTCTTTTGGCAGTGGTGCCCAGTGACAGGGCAAGAGGTAACGAGCACAAACTTGAACATAGGAAGTTCCACCTGAACACAAGGAGGAACTTTGTTACTTTGAGGGTGGCAGAGCACTGGAACAGGCTGCCCAGAGAGGTGGTGGAGTCTCTGACTCTGGAGACATTCCAAACCCGCCTGGATGACATCCTGTGCAGCCTGCTCTGGCCAGCGGTGTTGGACCACATGATCTCCAGAGGTCCCTTCCAACCCCTAACATTCTATTGTTCTATGATTCTATGATACTAATTACATGTTTCTACTTAATTTAGACTGGATAGCTTTTTCTTTAAATAAATCAGTTTGAATGACAAATGGGTAATCTGTTTTAGTTTTATCTGCTATTACATGCTAGCTGACAACCATGTTCAAACACACAGCTCTTTGAGACATTAGTAGAGAAACATGTATTTCCCCAGTTCCTGATTTGGCAGGGTCTGGCACTGATGTGCGATGTAATTAGCTGTATTACTTGGCAGGGGATACAAGGTGTGAATGAAGGATCCTTTGCCTTGCAGGTGGAAAAGCCTAATACTTAAACATGCTCTGTTGAGAAGTGTGAACTGCTGCCAAAACTTAAGGAGGTGGTTTTTTTTGGTCGTGTCCCCCCTCCTCTCCTTTCCCCCCGCCCCCAAATCATTCCCTTGTAGTTGGTTGCACTATCATTTACCCTTTTTATCTCCAGGTTTGTTTGATCATGTGATTATTTTTTTTTAAGGTCTTAGAAATACTGTTTGTGAATCCACACTGTGAAGGCAAAATGTTGCAGATCTTTGCAAGTATTAAAACTTTCACTGCATCAGTGGTGGAAAGAATAGATGTTTATGTCTGTGCCACATGCTGCTACCAGGTATACAAGTCAGTTTGTGAGGCTGCCTGGTGTTATTTACCAGATCGCTCGAAGAATAATATGTCCTTTCCATATCAGTTGAGTTCTGCTGCCCTGCAAATTTCATGGCACTGTTCCCTGTTTTAGAAAACTTGTAAAACAGTTGGAATGGTGCTCACGGTAACAACCACGTTAATTTTCAAGTGCAATCTCTTCTTTCCCTTCTCCTTATTGCCACCCACTCTCTTCTCCCCAAACCTCACTCATGAAAACTACACTTTGCATTTCGGTTTTTAGACTCAGATGAGCACAATGAAGCCTTTGTTACATCTGGAAGTAGTGTTTGTCTTACCACGTAAAATCCGTAGTTTGCATGCTATCCCCGGGGAAACCAAATTGGACTATTAAACAGCTCCTGTTGATGCTTAACAAAGACTGCATATTTCTTCAACTCTAACAAGCTTCACAAATTGACCACTGAGGATCCTTTCAGAGGGCAGTAGGAATGGATTTGTCCTTTCATGGCTCAGTTGTGGGGTTAAGTTCAGCCCCAATATCAGTTCTCTATTGTGGGCATTACCAAAAGTTGTGTCCAATTTTAAAAAAACCTAAGTCACACTGAAGCCACGTGAATGGATTGAAATGTTTCTACAGCAGTGAACTGGAGCTCACTCAACATCAGTTTCTAAGCAGTTTTCTGTAGACTGATCACTATGTCTGTGCTACATATGTTAGTTTTAAAACAGGGTTGCAATTACAACCTTCAGAAAGGTTTGTTGTGAGGAATGAGACCTGTAACATGGATGGCTTTCGAAATGCTGTGAAGTTGGCCAGACATTCTGTTAGCCAGCCTTGACAGGTAAACCAACAAAGGGGGCTTATAAGAAAGATTGGGACAAACTTTTTAGTTGGGCCTGTTGTGTTAGGACAAGGTTTAAGTGTTTTAAACTAAAAGAGGGTAGATTTAGACTAGATAATAAGGAAGAAATTTTTTATCATGAGTGTGGCGAAGCACTGGAACAGGTTGCCCAGAGGTGGTGGGTGCCCCAACCCTGGAAACATTCAAAGTCAGGCTAGATGGAGCTCTAAGCAACCTGATCTAGTTAAAGATGTCCCTGCTCACTGCAGGGAGGTTGGACTAGATGACCTTTAGAAATCCCTTCCAACTCAAACTATTCTATGATACGTGAGACTCAAGATCGAGCCATCAGTGAACAGTGCCAAATCTCTACCTGTAGCCAAAGATGACAAGATAAATGGGCTCATTCCACTGGAAGAGAATACGCTTTTGTCTTTTTTGGTGTCTTCTGCAGTAGTTATGTTTGATGCTGGATGTTTGATGTTGGATATCCTAGTGCCAGCTCCATTTGTCCCTTTGAAATTCCAGGTCTTCTTCGTAAGAGCTCTCCTTTCAAGAGTCTTCAGATCTGGATTGCCTGACAGTTCCCTTGTATCATCCTGGGCATGGTCACTGTAAAGCCCTTCAAGAAAATTAGCTGAATTTCATGCCATGGTGCAAACAAGGCGATAAGAGTACTCCTAACAGTTAGAAAACAGATGACAGCTTGGTTACCTGTTGTTCAATTTTATGTGTATTTGATGGAAAGTCTAATGGACTTGGGTGTTAGGTTGCATACCAGAGTGCAAAGCTGGAGGCTGTGCCTATAAAAATAAGCATGAAGGCTGGTGGAGCTGGAGTTAGGCCAAATATTCTAGTAAAGACCATCAGATTCTGCAGTAATCTCATGCTAAGTGGCTTTGGGGGGAAGGGCTCATTGGGTAACATATATGTGTTAATTGGAAATGGGAATCTTGGAGTTTAGTCATGTCTGGAAATGTCTGGGGTATGTCTGACCAAGAAAAATCTCCTTAAAAAGCTGTACTTGTATATTACATTCTTTTTGCACCTATAAAACTTTTCATTGATAAAATTTGCATTGCTTTTTTGGAAAAATTACTTTCTGTAAATGTTAGTAACAAAAGCCTGTGGGACTTTAACTTTACAGAGTAAAATGTGGCTCATGGGCAATGCAGTTAGCAAGTAGAAAAAACCACAATGTTGATTATTTGAAGGTTCCAGGGAGCAATTTGTGCGGTTAAAATGTGTGACCTAGAGACTGCATGGAAAACTTCAAATACATTCATAAAATTCAGTTTGTATGTGACTGTGAATTTTTGACTCATTCTGTTGAATGCCTTCCCTGAACTTTTTTTTTTTCTTTTTTTTTTTAAGTTGAAATATGCTCAGCCAGTCCAGCTCAGCAATTATTTCTCCTTTGTATTTCAGGATGCTGACAAATGGGAGGGGGGCATCTGTCTATATGTGTATTTGCAGTGACTCATGAATGGTGGAGATTTGGGATAAATTATAGTGTATGTATTGGTCTGAAACTTATTTTTGTATGGGGTTTGTTGCTTTGTGAAGCATGTGGAAGTGGCAAGGGAGGTGTGAGGAGTCTGGAGGGGAGTGGAGCTGCGTAGGCTCACAGGAGTCAGCCTTTAGCGGTCAGACACAGCTTTATTCTGCTGCCCTGCACATTTTTCCCCGCAGTTATGTTGTTTCTTGAAGTCTTCCCAAATTTGCAGAGGTCAACATTTTGTTCCTTACAACAAAATGTTTGTTTGCTTTTTGTTCTTAAAACAAAACAGAATCTTTCTCTGATGTCAGCATTTAATTTGTATTTTCTGTGCGTGGAGTTTGTGGGCTGCTTTGGGCAGGAACAGTCTTACGGTACTGAACACGTCGTTTTATCACTGCAGTATTAAATATTTGGCATTCCAGTATAGTAACTCAGTGTTAGCCGTTTGAGGTAGCATCCTTGTGGCTGCCGTCTGGTGGTGTGGCTATTGTGGTGTGCTTGTTTCACAGACTGAGCTGCTTCCTTTTGATCTCTATATTGTTTTGATATTTTAGGGGTGGCCTTTTTGTTTCTGACTTGACCTTAATTTACTATGTCTGTCTATATTACTGATTCACTCCTTTTTCAGCTACCTTACAGTATTTAGGAGTTTACTGAATTGCTGTCAAGCATAGTGGCTTTGCTCCCGCTGTGCTCATACCTGGTATTCCAGATGCTACGTTTGGAAGAAGAGAGTGAAGGGCTGAACTATGCGAATGAGACCAATTGTCGCGGTCTGCATTGGCCTTGTGTGACCATCCCTCTATATAACTGTTGTAAAGAACACAGTTTTGTGGTATTGGGATACGTAAATGCAGCTAGCTGGGAAAATCTTCACTGTAATATGATCGAGTCATTGTTGAAGTTCAATTTTATTCTCAGTGTTATTACTTTCTGATGTCAGCGTGATCATGTTGGTCTTCAGCGTGTCGGTTTTGAGGCCAGATGGAGTCCTTTGTTGGGTTTTGAAGAGGGTTGTTGTCCCCTGTGGTTTTGGGTACATCCTAGCTGCGTGTGTGCCTGTCGGTAACAGGTCTGTGCCTTTGCTGCTCCCGCAGCAACACGCAGAAGAGTCTGTCCCTCTGCCAGACCTGGCCCTGCTCTCTTGTGTCTCGATGTATTCACTTGTGTTGATCCAGTGAGTCCAGCCTGGACTGCCTATCTTCCTTTGGGATTTTGAGGAGCGGCAGGTGTGGTGACTGTCATTTCTTAAAGGCAGGGTGGTTTGAGAGCGGGAGCAGAGCAGCCGTCCATCCGCTTCTGATGGGAGCCCAGGGGACCTGAGTTTCCTCAGATCTCCTTCTCTTCCTCCCTTGGGGGATGCCTGCATCGGTTTGAGTGATTTTTCCCATCAGTGCCTCAACAGTTTCCCTCTTTGAGGGAAGCTATTGAGTTGTAGTAATAATATTGTTGCAGCTGCCAGAGGCTAGGACCTTGAAGCCTGCTGCTTCTCCTTCAGATGTGAAGAAGGACTTGTGTGCCCAAGGCACATCTTTTCCCGTGATAGCTTGTGGTCTCAGAAGAATTACTCTGCCTCCCTGTAAATCTTGCTTTGCTTACTATCTAGCCAGAAATCCTGTTGGTCCTCTGGCCCTTCGCATCAGCCCGCTGCGGTAAAACAAACTGTAACTTGCCCAGAGTCAGGAGTAAAGATATTTGCAGCCAGCTGGTTGGTTGCTTTTTACCTTGAAGTGCTTTGTGGGAGGAGAGTTACTTACCTCAAGGCAGTGCTTTATTTCCTTTCCTTTTTGTACAGCTCCCACGACGCTGAGCATAACCTTTGAGGCACTTGTTTGTAGGGCCGTATGCAATATCTGCATAAAGGAGTAAGAAAACATTAATAAGGATCACAGAAAATGACATGCCTGTTGTGGGCTGCGTATAGGGGTCTTCTTCCCTACTCTTCCCTACTCCCTACTCTTCTTCCCTACTCTTCCCTACTCCCTACAGTCTTTCTCTTTTGCCTCTGATGTGACACTGAAAAAAGAGAGTAGGTGGTGGAGGAAATGCCTCCTGTCGGGCCCCAGGGACTGTTGGCTCTGCCCCAAAATGCTGTGATGATGACATTTTGAGCGTTTACTATTGGTTTCAGCGCACATTATATGAAATAAAAACACAAAAGGAAGATTAATGGAAGACTGGCAAATAACAGAAGTAGAAGCAAAAACATCCAAGTGCTATAAAAACATGGTTCTCACCCTGAAGAACATAGGTTAGCCTTGGCTGCAGCACGGCAGGGGGCATCCGCCCCCACCCCTGTTTTATTTGTACAGAAATAATGAAACATTTTGGAATGAGTGCTCTTCCTAATGTTTTCACCAATGGTTTCTTGGCACAGACCCTGTCCAATCTCAAGCTACTGTTTGGTTATGAAAACAGGTCTTTATCTTTTCAGAAGTGAGCAAGCATTGCTGTTCTAGGGTATTTAAATGCTCCCCTTAAAATTTCTCGTGTCTGCTTTGGGTTGACTTCCTCATCACGTACCTTACAGGTTTTGTCTGTAATTGCATCCTGTGTAGGAATTCTGTTTGTTTGTATAAAAACATCCCAATGTAGTCAGAGAGGTGGATGGCTGAGATGATTAATCTGGTTAGTTAATAATAATATTAGAGTCTGTCATAATGATTGTGAGATTAGCTGCAATGTTCACTGAGCATCGGAGAGATTTCTGTGCCCTAAAGAAACTCAGAAGAGAAACCTGGTTATCTGTGCACATACATCCCCTTTAAGTACTCGCTTCAACTCGCCGTGCGGGTGTCTTTCTCTGGCTCTGCTCTCACTTTGGGGATCAGATTTAAACAGGTTGCAGTACGATTAAGTGTTTGAGCCTGGCCAGTGCTGGTTACCCATAGCTTGTTTCGTCTGCTGCCGTTTGCACAGTGACTTGCAGGATCAAGCCTGTACTGAAGAGTATTTTAGCAGTGGTGTTACCCTGTTTGACATAAGTTGCCTGTGTTGTGATTGTTTGGTTTGGGATATAGATGTGCGCTTCTGCCTTTGTGTTGCCTGCTTCAGTTTTGTTTCTTGAGTTATTACACCGACCAGCAACATATTTGGTACATGATTGTGATTCATACTAATGCCAAATTTTGCCTCCTCTAGCAATGAGATGGTTTTGCTTCAATGGTGGATGCTGTTGCCTCAGTTTCTTCTTTTGCTTGGTTTTTTTTTTTTCCTTCCCAATTTTAGGAATTCATCCTGTGTTCTTCTACATAGTTTTCTTCTGTTAAGTCTTTACTGTCCGGTCCACATTTTACAAGGCTTCCTATCATGATTAATAGCTGCATTAAGCACATATAATAGCTTACCAGGATTGTTTGGTTGTTTTCCTATTACAGCCTACTGACTTTGTCCACTATATTTCTGGGGCTAAAATGCCATGGCCAGGAGGGCGTTCTTGGTCAAGAGAGTTTTAATCATCATGGGGAGTAGGCTGTGTTTGTTCAGAAATCCAGTATTCTGTTTCTTAACTCATACAAATTTAATTAGAGAGGACTCTATCTAAACTACAGTGAAAAATAGTATCAAGGAGAAGGAGAAGCTTATCGCAATGTATGTATATGTATATATGGAGAGAGAGAGAGAAAGACTACCTGTGAGAGTCTGGTTTGTATTTTCAGTTTACTGCAGGCTAGCTTTTAGAAAAGTAAGTTTTTAGCATTGGCTTCCCTTCACTCCCTTCACTGAGGGAGGTGGAAACAGGCTTTCTTATCTGTAGCAACTCACTGATGATTGTGACCTCTTTAGAGCTGATCAGGAACTTTGTAGACATGTATTTGCTGGTAAATAATAATGGGTGGAGTCAAAAGCACACAAGTTTCTTTTGCTAAGGATTAGTGCTGTGCGATGCCAGCCCTTACTGGATATGGGAAAATCCACACAGAAGCTCCCGTTTGTGGAAACTCTGTTAGTTCCCGTTCTTTCTACTTGATCATTGCTCTTTGGGATGCCGGGGTTGTGTTGTGCCTGCGTGGTCGCTTGCAGATGGTACCCGGAGGCTCAGCTCATGCTCCCACCTCAATGAAGCGTGAGGAGCATTAGCTCAGCATTGGCTCATTGCAAAGTGCAGCTGCACACCTCGAATCACAGGTACGGTTTATTTCGTATGTGCTGTCATGAAACAGTGTGGGCAAACCCTGGAATATTACAGGATGAAATCCTAGTTTGTTTGTTTATGTTTTTTCAAGTACTTACCCATCCCTTTCCACCAGGCAATACGAACACCTACAGTACTATACACAGTCACACAGTAAATCAAAGCCCCAGAAATAGTAATGGTCTAAGGTGGTTTTGCTTTTAGTCTTGATGTTACTCTTTTCCTTACTCTTTTCAAACACGGTGTCTTGCAACTTTGCAAGTGTTTCCAACCTGAAAAAACACAATGCACCAGATGCAGGGTGCATTTAGCTATTTTATTGTGGCCAACCACAATGAAAAACAAATTTGAGCACACAGCATGATTGTTCAAATAACAGATGATATTTTAATAACGTACTGATCTAGTTGCTAATGTTTATTAAAATGAGGAACTTCATTATGGAGTAACATTGCAGAGTTAAATTTGCCAGGTTCTGTTTGAGTTTGAGGCAGTTCAGAAAACAGAGAACGTGTAAGTACAGGCTTTCTCTGCGTCTGCCATCTCCTTGGCCTCAGCTCTTCTGAGCATGCAGCGGCACATGTGCTTATGAGCTGGCAAGATCCAGAACCGCAGTAGTTCAGGCAAATACAAATGAAAGTGAGTGTTATGTTAGAAGTGTACTTCTGCATATATCACATTAAAAAAACTCCGCAAAACCAAACACAGCCTTCCCCCTTGCAAAGAAAACAGTGTTGCCCAAAGCTTCGTTTCTGGATTTATTCCAATAAAATCTAGTGACGCTTCTCTTTGATCTTACTTTAATAATTTGTCATTTCAATGAACTGTTTTAGTGGTGTGATCTGAAACTGTTCAAAGTCAGAAGAACTTGCTGCACTCGAGCATAATCAATACTAAAGAAACGTGCATTATGCATATCTGGAGTATTGAAATTGGTCTGGAAGAACCAGTATCCACACTAGCAATCCTCTTGTACCAGAATTTCTTTATTTTCTATTTCTGTGCTCCAGTGTTTAATAAATAAGTAAACAGAGCAACTGTATTGGGCCCTGAGAATTCAGTAGGCTTGCAGGGTACATGAGCACTTGGGCCCTTTACAGCAGGAGTGACTTGTGTGCAGCAGCAACTTTTCTGGACCGTTACAGGCTGCCATGGGTAAGAACCGGTGGGTTTGTTTTTAAGAGCTGACAGAAGTGATGTAGAGTACGCTTCCAGAAGGCTTGCTCTAAATCTGTGTAGATGCTTCTTGATTTTTAAACTCTGCAGATGGTTGCTTTGCAAAGGATGCCACAGATCCAGAAAATCTTTTAAAGACGTGCAGCAGGCTGTTACGGTAGCCCCAGCTCTGTGGCTCCTGTGCCTCAGCTGCTGTCCAGAACGTTCCCTGGCTTCCACAGCTGCAATCTTCTTTCTTCTGGGCCCTTGCGGGTATTGCAAGACTGGCTTTGCTAGGAGGAAAAATAGTTTTATTAATACACTGTATGCCATGGTGTAAAATGTTCTCCCATAAGCTCTACTAGTGGTCTTCTGAAAGCTCCCCTTCTTGAGCTGGCCTGCGCTGCCTCTTCCCTGTGTGTCAGATCTCACCGCAGTGAGATGGCTGTTCCTGTGGTGTTTGGTCTGTTCTGGGCTCGGATGCATAGGGGGAAATGTTTTGCGGAAGGTTTCTGGCCAGTTCCAAAGGAGAGGAGGAAATATGCGTTGTTGAGAAATGGTGAGTCTTGATCTCACTGCAGTGCTTGTGTGTCCCGACTGCGGAGGTGTGTTGGGACCTTCTGCCGGGTCTCCGTGAGGTTTTTGCAACCTCTCAGCTGAAGAGGTCCACAGGCATTTCAGGCAGTTTGCCAGTTTCTAGCAATAGCTTTCTCCAGCCCTTGGCCGAGAAGAGGCTGCTGCGTGTAGTTTCTCCCAAGCAACGGGAGCCTCACATCGTCTTACTATTTCAGCCCTCTTCTTAAGCCAGTCTTAAAGCTGCTTGCATTAGGCACCGAAGGTCTTGCAAAGTGCATATAAGCTTGAAGTAGCACTAATATGTTGCCCCAAGTGGCTGTGTTGGCTTTCAGTCCTAGGGGGAGAAAATGAGGCATCAAAGTGTCTTGGTCGTTTCATCTCCAGCAGTACTTAGACCTGATGTGTAACAAATACTATCAGCTTTTCCTGTTGAATTGTGATTTGGCATTTTCTTCCTGCTTGGGGTGTTAAGCCCTTTACTGAACAGGAATGAGTCTTACGTGTTGTTTTGGGGGAGAATGCAGAATGTATTGTCATTTACCTAAAAGAAATTTGAATGCTCTTTTCTGCAGGTGAAATGTTAGCCCATGACAGTGTTGTCATGCTACATGACAGATGCACTGATAAACGATGAGTAAGAGTCCTTTTGGTTTGGGTTCTGGACAAAACGTGCCAAGGAGGCAGAATTTGCCTTTGTGAGTTATTGCAATGAAGTAGAGATTTGGAGGAAGGAGTATTATCAAGAGTCTCTAGTTAGCAAAACTTGAGGAAATAGCAGATCTCGTCCAGACTTGTATAATGAGACCATGTCAAAGCCAAGAAAGAAATCAAATCTCCTGACTGCATTCTGTGCCTTCATCTTCATAAGGCTGTTCCTCTGGGGTCTCATTTTTTATCTTAAACAGGGAAAATGAAGGATCTCTCTAGTCCCTGGGGTGCCACGGTATGGTCTCCCACTATTCTTGGGTGTTCTGCTTTCAGCACTGGAATGTTTCTGTGCTTGTTGCTTGCTCAAGGATTTAAGCTATTTATTTTGTTTGTTTATAATAGAGTTCTGGTGGGAAGGCAGATGTTATGTGGGAAAGCTATTTTCCGGATATGTTTATCCCTGTTACATGGAATCTCACAGACCATCAGTAGCAAGTAGCTATTAGGCATCAGCTTTGAGATATTGGCATTTTTAGAAGAGGAAATGTATTAGTTCTTGTATGCATCTTTGCAGCAAGACCAACGATTTCTTGGCATGCTTTGGCTTGGTGTTCAAAATGGACATGAGTATGTCTTTTTTCTATATAATCGTTTGACCTTTTGAAATATTGGTATTTTAGGAAATGGTCTGCATTTGTTCATGTCTGACAATAAACAGCTGACTTGAATTCCCAAAATACATCATCTAAGCAATACTTAGCTATGAAGAGATGATTCTAAATAAATCTCATTTGAATTCAAAATTAAAAATCGAAGTTTTCACTTTTACTCATCTTTGTTTACCTTGGCATCTCAGGATGCCTCAAGGAACTTAGCAATTAAATTGTATGCTATTCCGGTAGCAGAATAGCTGAAAAGGGCAAGTCTTAAAGTTTCAAAGAATTCCTTTTTCAAAACATAAACTTCAAGATTTGGCCTTCTTCTCTTCTGCTGATACTTTCCAGCACTGATTTCACAACAGGCTGAATTCACAAATTATTAAGTTTTAGTAGAAAACAAATTAACATTAATGTTTTATCAGGAAAGAGTCCTAACTGGGGTATGCATGCACTTATGAAGACCAGAAAGCTTCTTACTCTTGGCTATCTGTTATTCTAGCCAAGAATCTGTAGGCTTGGAAATTGCCAAAGCCTCATGTGTTGAGAGAGCAAAGTAAACACTGTAGAAAGGCAACTTTTGCATTTTCTTCTTGTTCAGCCAAAGAGATGGGACATAGATGGAAAACACTTTCCTCCTTAGGGGGAAGATGACCACAAATCTAGAATAATATTTTTTTTTCTTCGAAGAAAATATATATGAACAGACACTGCGGCCTGTGTTTGAAAGAAGCAAAATTCTTAATTATCTTGGGATTTTCTCAACAGTCTGTACCTGAATGCCTTTGGGGCCTCTTCCCTTCAAGGTTGTGGTGTGAGGCAGATTGGAGTCGTCCCTCTTTCTGGTTGCAGCCCGGCTGCCAAGATGGGAGGCACCTTCAGGCTCGCTTCCCCGACAACATTCTGCATGGGCTCGTGGTGTGAAACCAAACTGTTTCTATGGCGTTTGGTCTGTTCTGGGCTCAGATGCAGAGGGGGAAATGTTTTGCAGAAGGTTTCTGGCCAGTTCCAAAGGAGAGGAGGAAGTTTGCATTGTTGAGAAATGGTAAGTCTTGAGTTAGTGAAGTACCGTGTTTCATTGTAGCGGCAGTTGTACGACAGGTTGTCAGCAGTGGCTCCTTCCATTTCATCCTGTGGGTAGTAAACACTGCAAGGATGAAATACGAGAGTCTCTGGAAGCCTCATACCACTTGTTTTATCCCCGCAGTATATTTTCTTCAACTCTATTTTAAACGGGACAGAAAATGCCGTGTGAGTTCACAACTTGCGTATGCATGCTGTGGAAGATGGGAAATCTTGCTCTCCTAGGTTTCTGCTTAGGACCAAATTTGTTGTATTATTTAGCAGAAAATTGCTTTAACGTGAAAGACAGGGAAGGGTTGCAGCCCTTACTATTGCGACTGCAGCTCTGGAGGTAATTTGGTGCTCTGCTGAACCTGTTGGTGAGTAACTTTGGCTCCTTGTGCCTCTGCTCCCATTTAAAAAAACATACTATAGCACTTCCCTGTAAGGAAAATTGTGGGGATCAACCCAAATGGTGATTTGGAGCTGCTAAGATGTCATGGGGGAGGAGCCATTTAAAATCATATATCTATACGAAAACCGTTGTTTTTCTTCATTAGCTACTGGCAAGTGTAAACTAAATAACAGGAACCCGTGGCTTTTGTGTACAGCCTTTATACCTCCCAGGGAGTCCCTGATTGTTGGAAGATGGTGTTTCACCAGGTGTTATTTATTTATTTCATGGTTGTGGAAAGAGATACCAAACACTTGGGGTTTAATTAATCTTTGATCAGTATCTATAGGCAGGGTGGGATGGGGTTGTGGCATTTCTTGCCACTCGGGTTCATTTGAATGCAGCCCTTGCAGCTGGAGGGAGGTGTAGAGAGCTGCGGGGCATCCAGCAGGAGGCCTGATGAAGGCAGGTTAATTGTGTCATGTGCCGACATGGTTATCAGGGTGTACAGTATCAGTCTTCATTCAGTTTGGTAGTGAATGGGACCTAACAATGGATTACTCCATCTGCTTTCCAAGGGTAATAGCAAGTATTTTTAGAATCTGGAAATAAAAATTATGCTTCGCGTCTGTTGAGGAACCATGGCATTCTGACAGTGAGTCTCTCCATTGATAGAAACCTGTCAGAGGCTATTAGCCTTCAGGTTTCTTCCTTGTGAAGCTCTTCTGTGCCTGAGGCTTTGAAAAGGTGTCACAAAGCTCCTCCTCAGGTGAGGGAGCACAAGTCCAACTCCGGCTCTGCCTTTACGTGGTTTTGTATGAGTGCACAAGGGCCGCAGCAAAGCTCATGTGACGTTTGCCATGGTTCTTCGTGAACATCTGCATCCTTTTCCCTTTCCTTCCCCCAACTGAATTAGTCACAGAAATATTCTGTGATTGGGGAACTTTCACCAGAGGCTTTCAGTTATGAAGAAACAGCAACTTGGTACCCAACGGTGACTGGTGAGAGAGATTTAAAAGGTGTTTCAGAGTGTGTGTACATATTTATTCATTGCTACAATTAGGCTTTTTGTTTGTTTGTTTGTGCATAAGTATTAAATAGGTGAACAATATATAAGCAGCAAAACTATGTTAAAAAGAAAAATCCATGATATTTTTTTTGTTTTCTTTCAACAGACATACATTGGCAGTGTGGTGATATCAATAAACCCCTACAGATCTCTACCCATTTATACTCCAGAGAAAGTGGAAGAATACAGAAACCGGAACTTTTATGAACTCAGTCCTCACATGTAAGTACAGTGAAGAAGTTTTAATTTTCATTCTGTCCTGAAACAGGTGGTACCAGCTGTGTCTCTGATCAAAAGGACTGTGTCGATTAAAGCAAACAAAACAAAAATCACACCACCACTCCTCCAAAATGAATTTTTGTTAGTTCATCCTTATTTTAAAGAGAAGTCAAGATAAGTTACTCTTTCTGTTTCATGTATTTAGACCCTGGTATATGCATTTCAGAACATTTTTCTGTAATTGTTAGCAGTAGCCTTTACTACTGCATTGTGAAGCAAGTAGTCTGTTTTCGAGGAAGTCTGTTTCTTTCAAAGTCCAGATTACCTTGTGGAAGCCTCTAGGTGTTAAAAATGTTTGAGTCATACAGTGTTAATTTTCATATCTGAAACTCTTAATTTCTCTTTATGCAAAAAATGAAAAAACTCTCATGGTGAGTGCAGAAACATATTGGATATGTCTGAATGGTAACTGCAGGAAAACAAAAGCACAGTCTCCTCTCCTTTGTGCTGGGTGAAAATGAGCCCATTCTAAAAGGGCAGTCAGAGTACCATGAATATATAATGCAAATGTTAAGGCTAAAATACATAGCATATATACAGGTATATAATATTGCAAAATATGGTTTGCATACAATGTAAATTCCAAGTCTAAATTTAGGAATAGAAGGCTGGGAAGTAGGTATAACCTCTTATTCTGAGTTGTATTCACCTTCTGTAATTTCTTTACAGGGGTGCATATTGCAAAGAAGTCAAGGGCCTTGCCTTGTGGTTATAGAGAACTGACATGACCCATAGTATTTGGGCCTGGTCAGGATTATTGAGAATAACAGAACATGGTTAAGCCCTGTCCATAATAGGACAAGACTTTGGTCACAGGTGTGGGTGGTATGGCTGATAATGAGGTATCTTGTCTTCAGGGTCTGTATGGTGTGGTAATCGTTTTATCTAGTTAAACGTCATAGTGGTGAGCTTAAAGCCGGCTGTTCCTCTTCTCTGTATGATGCTGGGATAGAGAAGCGTTTCCCAGCGTGTTGTGAGGTTGCCACCTGATTTTGCAGTCACATATTCGGGAGACCAACTTCAGGGATCGGCGATCAAATAAGTGTCTAAACATGGCCATAAATTTACGCATCTTCCTTCAGTGTTAGCTTTTAGGTTAAAAGGAAATTATGTATGGAAAGAGTGCGGGAATTTATTTTATTCTGATTAATTTTTTGCCCTCACACTTCATCTGTAAATATTCCAGATACGTTGGCTGAAATGCAAAACAGCCAATTAATCAGATTGAATTACCTTCTGGTAGTTCTTAGATCTGAGCTCTGGCTATGTTCAGGTTTTCTTTCTTCACAGTTTTGTTGAGCAAGCACAATTGCTTGCTAAATTAACACAATTGCTTGCTAAAAGAACTTTCTGCTCTGCTAACTTTGTTCAGCTGCATAAAATTTGCTGTCATATGATGGAGGATTCTAAAAATAAAATCTGGGAGTTAGTTTTGTCTGACATTCTGAAAGTCAGTACTATGTACTAGGTTACTTGTTGAATCGAGTCCGTAGTAATATATTGATTTCCACATTTTTCCATCTCTCTTGAGAGATGGTTTTCCAGAATAGAAATGCTCAACAGTCATTCTTGTGTGTATTATGAGAGTCTTAACTGGGCAGAAAAATGTTTCCTAAACATGATTCATCACTAATGACAATAATTTTATGGTCAGCCTGCCATCTCAGAGCAAGAATTTCTGGAGTTCAAACACTAGAAACCCACTTTGAGAGCAGTAGTAGTTTGAAGTGAGAAAACACTGAATTTTAACTTATGTTAGGAGACCACAACTGTGTGATAGTAATAGATTTTCCTTGCAAGCTTGGATAGAGTGCCAAGTCATGAGAAGCGTAAGACTAATTTGTCCTGGACAGATACGATCTCTCCACAAATTGTCTTCATTTGGTATTGCCTCTGTATGAAAATTTTGTCTTCTGACAACTGCAAAGTAGACAGCGTATCTTTAAGAATACAGGATTACAAAATAATCTTTGTTATGATTTCTTTTACAGATACAGTGTTTTCTTTTCAAACTGTAGAAATATAAAGTGATCTTACTTTATGGTGACCTTGCATCCCTTTCCGCCTGCCTGTAGATGCTTATGAGAACTGCAGAATCAGGAGAGTCACTATTGTCTCTGCTAAAATTGGTAAACTTCTCACCATCTTTAAAAGATACTGGAAAAATGTTGTAGGTGTCTCAAATAAGGGCTATGTAGGCTGCCTTATGCCATCTCTCACAAGCCTTAACAACTTTTCATCCCCTGTAATACATAGTACTTTGTGTTGTAGCCTAAGGATTCATGCCAGTCCCCTCGTTCACTGTGTGAACGTAGAGCTGGTACTTGACTGCTGGTTAATAGACCTTGAGGTGAGCTTCCAGGATGACCATGTGGTCCTGCTGCAGCCCAGCCTAGACTGATCACCAACAGGGTGCTTGCCTACCACCCTGGGCAGTACAGGCCCAGAACTGGGTTTGGGACAGAGCCAGCATCATCCCAGCCTTGGAGCTCGCAGCTAATTCTAGGGTTAACTGATCTTGGGAGTAGGAGGCCACTGTTAAAAGCAGGGTTCAGGCATATGTGGGGAGGTTGCTACACTTCTACAGAGACCTTGCAATCTTCAAGGTGTTTGTTTTGGTGGTTTTTTTAGCTGCTTAGGGACTTTAATGAATAGATGCTGAGAGACAAATTGCAGTTTGTGACATTTCTTCTGACGTGGCGGTAAAAAAACCCCACATTGATTTGTGGAGGTGTACATTCTTGTTTTCTTTGATGTGTAAATCTTCATTGAGCCATGGCCTCTTTAGAAGAATTGATTGTGGATAAGCCCACTGTACCTTCTAAGTGTGCTTTGGGAAAAAACTTTGGTTCCTGTTGCATAATCCTGAGCAAAGCAAAACTCTTGACCATTTATAAGGAAACTAATGCATATGACCTAGAAAGTATGTTTAGAAATAAAATGATATATAGTGCGTTTCTTATTTCAGCAGCTCCTTTGTACAAATAATCGATCTAATTTTGTTGCTAGTGCTAGCTAGAAAGATGCAAACACTTTTTATTGCAGAAAATTTCTAGCAGTGGTTTGGTTTGAAATTCCTATAGAAACCAAACTTGTATGGCACCAAAACTCTTCTGTCAGAAATAAACATGCTGTCACCTGTTAACATGGTAGCTCATGTTCTCCAAGGTCTGTCATTTTGGAGAGAACCTTCAAGTTTGGTGATCACAGGTTTTAAGCATCAGTGTCTCTGGAGCAGAATGCCATGGGACATTCCCAGAGGTCTGTCTCTGTGTGGGAGCTCCTGGGAAACGAGGAATATAAATCCTGTTTTGCTTATTTTCCAGTAGTTTTGTATGACCTTCCATCTATGCTTGAGGTGCGTGCAAGCATTTGGATGTGGTGGATTGGTGTAGGGAGGATGTGCTTGGCAATGCCAACAGTCCCAGTAAAATAGCAGGCTTGGTGAGCAAATGAAAACGTAAGGAAAAGAGAGAGAAGTGTATAATGACATGAAGGAAATCCATACCTAGAGATTTTTGTCCCTTACATGGTCATTGAAGGAAACATACACCCATGGGAGGGAAAATTTGTTCACATGTTTTATTAGCCCTAATCTGACAGACGAGGGAGTGAACACCTAGTCATCTGCTCTGTGTTTCCTCAAGAGCGTCTGCAAGAGTGAGTGACGCTTTCAGTGACGCTAGTTAATCCTTAATTGCAGGCTTGGGGCGTTGGTGTTTTTTGGTTGGTTTTTTTTTTTTAAATATTCTTTGGAAACTATAGGGTAAGGCCAGGGACACATTTTGAATGGGCAGACAAACTGAATTTCTGGGAGAAAGCTTCTGGTCAGGTGATTTTGCATAGTGTTATACCTGATAAAATGTGATCAAAGAGATTTTATTTTGATAGTTCATTTCTCTCTAAATACAGGACTGCTGATGTGGCACCATGTAATAAAGTGTTACTTTTCTAGGCTTCCTGAATGCCTGTTTTCATAGTCTGTGGCTATTTGCAGAGCTGTAATAGGAAGTTTACCAAGCTTTTAATTGAGTTTTTTTTTTCAATGTTTTGTTAATCTCTTTGGTTTTGTCTTTATCTGTAAGGCAGGATCAAACTTGTCCCTGACTTGATAGGGCAGAGTATGACATTTCAGCGTTCAAACAGTTTGCTGCTTGATTTGTGCAGTCCTTACACTTCTGTTCTGCTCTTTTAGTTGATGTAATTACTATTTCAGTTGATGTAATTGCTGTTTTGCTTACCTTGTGGATAACCTAAACATGAGAGAGAACCAAGCTGCCTATCATGCTAATTTACGTTGACTTCTATCAGTGACAAAGGTGGCTGCTGGCCTCTTTAAAGTAAAGGCGATAGGAAATAAATAGCTTATAGTATCATTTATTTGTAGCCATCATGCCGTTTCAGTTTCCTACCAGTAACAGATTTGCTTTAAGGGACTGCAGAGTAGGTGCTGTCTTGCATTTCCTGTCGCAACGTCCGCTCCTGGCTACTAGCAGCTTTCCGTCTCCGGGAAGGAGCATGGCATGTGGCTTTTTGCTCCCCTTCATGTTCTGAAAAGCCTTACCTGCTCGCTTTAGGAGAATCACAGATTATTTTAAGTTGAGGGACAAAATACAAAGTGGCACCTGTACTGCTAACACCAGGCTACAAGCAAATAGGAGTTCAGAGTCAACGTGAAATATTTATGGTGAATAACTGGGAGAGCAGGAAAATATCTGAAGGCTTTTATCACACATTTATTGAATTCCACTTAGGCAATTTTGCTGGGTTTTTTTATTTACTTGTTGTTAGTTCTTTTAAGTCAAATATTTCTGAAGAGACAATAGTTTTGCATTAAAACCTTTCAAATTTAGAGAGACTTAAACTCTTGCAGGCAACTCCTGAAAGCCAGCTTGCCTTTATATAGGATTCAAGCACAAAGATATCAACTTGATGACTGTTAAAAGCAAGAATGAGGAACTTATTAATGTTCCCTATTTCAATGATCATCATATTAATAATTATTGGGACAGATCATTATTGTATGAATATCTGCAATTACTCTGACAATAGATTTGCTGTTTCCTTTTCAAGTTTAGAGCCAATGTAAACAGTGAATATAGAAGTTATATTTTTGCTTCTGGCTTGTGGGGTTTTTTTGGTTTTTTGTTTTGTTTTTTTTTTCTTGTATTCCAGGATTGCATTTCTTCAGAAACACGAAGGTTACAGTAACACTTTTCCCTCCTTGATTTAAAGCAAATATTTTTGTCTGAAGGGCATGATAAAGTCCCAGCTGTGAAGGCTAGTTTTTGCCTATATGTAAAACTAAGCTTTTCCCCATGGGTAGCAGAGTTTTAAGATACGCAGTAGCTATCTTTATTTGTTGAAGAAAAAGGTGGTGGGGTGAGAGCCTGTGCCGTAGTTTAGTGTCCTTCATTGCCCCGCTATGTTTATTTTTAAACATTTCCTTTTCAGTTTGTCCTTTCCTCATCTTCATTTGCTTTTATTTTGAGGGGGGTTTGGGGGGGATGTTTGGTTGGTAGGGTTTTTTAACTCCACACCTATGGTTTTGTTCACGTTGCAGTATTCCCTTTTTACAGACCTTTTGTTCTTATTCCTAATAATTCCCAACTTTTCCAGAGAGTCAATCTTTGGACCTGTTCATGTGGCTCAGTTGAGTGCGTCTTTCAGATGAGATTTATATTTGAGGGAAGATGATCACTTCAGAGGTTAGTTGGCAAAATGAACTCCTGGGCAGGGAGGGAACATCTGTGGCTGATAGAAATCATAAATAGCAATTAGAGAGGACTGCCAGTACCTAATTGTTAAACCCATGCTGGGAATGAGTTGAAAGAAGATGGTGGGGGGAAAAATACCCTACAGAGAGTATTGAGGTCTTATTTTGGAAGGGGTCAGGCTTATTACTCTCTTAACCTCTGTAGTGAGGCAGTCATGGATATGGTGTGTCCATGAATGTAAATCCCTCAAGTGTGTAGATGAAAAGGGGATGAAGCATCGCACTTGGTTCAAGAATCAGAAGGACTTCATGCCTGAGAAGAGCCTCTTCTCTTGCAGGCAGCTGACATACCTACCACCCATGGGATGCTCAGTTGCGGACATTTTACACTTGGTAGGAGACCTCAGAAGTCCTGAGAAAACAGAGTTTTGTGGAAGGTGATTGTGATGTGGCCATATAGAAATGGCCATCTGATTCTCTGAAGAGCATTTTGGAAGTGATTTGTGAGCCTGAAGGCTTAGGGTATAAAGCAAGGTTTCTCTCGCATGCAACAATAAATTTAGCTTTTTCCTGAAATTTGAGCAGGGCTATTTTAGTTGGTTTGAATAGCGCATAATGGAGCCATGTCACCCCCAGTGCTTCAGAAGTGAATATAGTCTTATTGACAAGAACAGTAGTTGCTTGTTTGCTGCTGTTATTAGATTGCGTGAAATTTTGTAATAATGCACAATAATATAGGAACTGATTTATAGCAGGATGTGCAGTTGTAAGGAGGCTCAAAAAATGCACCCAACACCCAAGAAGTATAAACAGCCTGGAAAAACAGTGTCTAGATGAATGTTGTGCTTTATTTTAATTTTTTAAATGGTCTGGAGTGATATTTAGACTGGATTCCAAAGTTCACTGGAATGAGCCTTTTCCGTTGGTCCTCTAAGTAGCGCTGCCTAAATTAAGAAATGAAAAGGCGCTTTAAATACTTTTTGTATGGCACTGGTGCTGTCATTCTTCTGGAATTGCCTAGGACACAGGATTTCCAGCACGAAAATGCATGATGTTGTGTGTAGCTGCCGAGCCGTAGCGCAGGTGAGGTATAGCTGCCTGCACATAGGCTTGCCCAGACATCAGGCAGTCCAGCAATGTGGAGTCCAGGTGGATTTTTGCGCTTCTGTGGCATTTAAACACTTCCTAGGCTAGGAAGGCGTATATATATAGACTACAGGGGATATAAAAAGCATCAAGTCAAAACTGTCTCCCAGAATACCCGTGGATGCAGAGAGGACTCTGCCTCTGGTCTCGCCCTCCAGCAGCATCTCTGTCGCTCAGAAGCTACAGCACCATATGCTGCCGTGACAGAATTATTCAAAAGCACCAGATCCACTGGCTCACAAACGATTTCGGTCTCCCCAGCCATACCGGTTGGTAGTACTGTCAGTCACAGCTCCTGAAGTCCTGCTGCCAGAGGCCCCCCTCTCTGGGCACCACCTACCTGGCTCCGCTAGAGCCTGCCCATCCATCAGTTTCTCATGTGGAGAGCTGTGTGTAGTCCTAGCCAACATTCACGTGTTGGTGGACATTTTGAAGACGCTTGCAAAAAGTGCAGTTGGGTACCTTTAAAACATGGTGAGTTTCTAAGGGAAACACTTAACGCAAGATCTGTTCCAGATGCTTCGGTAACTCTGTAATTGTCATCATGGTGTTACAAAGGAAAATAATCTTGAGGCATCCTTCATGAATTAACTGCTGGCTTAGAGCCTCAATAAAATAACTTTGTTTTCAGAACTGTTTTCAGATATTTACTTGTACCTCTGTACACAGCATACTTTCACATTTGACTTCAATCATGTCAGGAATAGAGAGTCAAATGTTTTTAGTTGTCTGTGACAATCTCTCTCTTTTTTTTCTCTTGCATGTAAATGTATTTGTTATAGTCTGTGTTTACTTGTAAACAAAAAAAAAGTTAGTGATTTGGTTAGATTATTAGGGCAAAGATAATTTTAAGAAAAACAAAAAAAAAAAGCTTTAATATATGTTGGATAGTTGGAGATGTGTGTTAATGCTTCAGTAGTCTAAACTAATGGTAACTTTTTTGCCAGATCCCGTTTCTCTTATTTTCCTGGAACTCAAATGTTCTGGCTAGTGTTCATATTATGCCATTGATATTTTTAGGACATAAAATGTTGAGGGTTTTTTTTAATTAATTCATGTTGTCACATGAAGTAGAATCTCTATTTCACACAAAAGGCTTGTGAATCCATTCAGTATGACTGAATTTTGTGAATTAAGTAGGCACTTAATTAAATAAAGGAACGGACCTGCAGTAATTTTTCAGTTTTATAATGAAGTTCTCCACATTTGTCAATACATAACTGCTCTTCGTCTCTTCTCAACATTTCGAATAGTTCTCCTTCCAGCTCTTCATTTCTATGCCTAGGGTGGAACTAAGACTAGCCTTTTTTGTGCTGCTTAACAAAATGAAGTTCTTCAATTAGAAAATTGACTGATGTTATGGTAGGACTTGGAAATAAAGGAAGCATTTTTGAACACTTCATGCAACTTTAAATGTAACTTGATGTTTAAAAAAGGACCCGGTAGCTTCATTTTTCTTCTTACTGGAATTTTGGGACTTTCTGCACACTGAAAAGAATGAGAAGTACTTAAAAGGAGACACTGCTATGTTTCAATTCTTAAATGCAGACTGAGGTGAGAGCAGGTAGAGGCCCTGTCAGAAGTGAGAGAAGTCCTATTTTATGCATTGTATGTACATGACCAGAATTTTCATTATGCCTTTCCTGAATTGGCAGCATGGTACTCTCTTAAGATCTGGGATTTCAAATTGCAATTAAGAACAGCTGTCGTCCTTTCATTGGAAGTGTCTCATTGTGTTTAATGGTTGTCTTTTTTCTTTCTTTTTTCTTTTTTTTTTTTTTTTTCCCCCTTACAAATTTATAACACACCAGAAAATGCCCATCTGCTACACTAGGAGCCTTTGTCTTGGTTTTAGGTACAACGTAAACAAGGCTAATGTTTAAAGCCTTAAAGAAACTTCAGTAAAATTTCAACTCTTGTACCGCCTTTAGAGGCAGAATGTTTTCCTTTCCATCTCGTTTTATTGGCAACTTTATGCAAAAGGCTCCAATTTCTTCAACTCTGGGTACATTATGGTTAATATAGTTTGGGTTATTAAAGATAAACTTTTTCATGTTATGAATCAGGAAATACACAGTCTTAATATTTACTGTCTAGCACACTGAATAATCTTCCACTTATGTTTTGAATAGATAAGAGAGCATGGACTGGGGTTTACAAACAATGGTCTGAACTACAAAGACAGTTTAATTGTGGTCATTTCAGTAAATTAGTTCAAATCTGCATTTTTCTTGTATGTGCAATGTCCTTTTATATACTACAGAGATGATTTTTAGTTGCTAAACCTTGTGGAGTTCAAACTGTAACTGGTTATACTTGCCCCAAGACGGTTCTTAGAGAGGACGTGTCCACAGGACAAAAAATATGTGTGCAGTTGACATCCTCCTTGGGCATCTACAGACCAACCAAGGACGTGGTTGTTGAAACACATTGTCCCTGGAAATAGTCCTCGTGAGCTGGACTGAAGCCTGGCGTTTGAGCAATCTAAAGAAGGCTTTTTATTTCTTGCTTTGACCAGTCATGGAGAGAAAATTTTGGATACGTACCCACAAATCCCACGCACAAATTTGAACAAATGCCATTTTGTAGACTGAATAGACTCATTAGCTTGATGGTGTACCTGAGCTAACAAGCTCTCAGAAGCTCAGATAAGCTGTAGTCCCTACTTTGTCATGAGTGGTACTTTATTTGGAGAAGAGAGCTGGGAGGCAAAAAAGAAGTTGCGTAAGACTTTTTAACTTCCTAACAAACAACTTGGTTTGTTAAGAGTACTTAAGAGTTACGTGGAAAATTAAAAAAATCAGTAACTCCTCTGAGTAAAGTAGCAACGTACCTATGTAATTACATAGTGTTGATGTTGCCCATCAGATGTTTTCTGGATAACTGAATTATTTGCAGTTTTGTTACTGGTGTCTCTGATAAACTTGTGGGTGGGTGCATGCTAGCTTTTGTGTTACAGAGCCTAGATTTCAAATCTGATGAATAGCAACTTCAGCTTACAAATAGCTGCAAGGATGTGATAATACTCCAGTTTCTCCAATATTGCGGTATGAATTTGGTGGAGTGCTCAGCATTTTTTCTGATGACAGACTGTTGTCTTCCAGTGCAGTCTGTTGCACTAACACATGGATGATGTTTCTTTACCCATCTCACCAGGCAAAACTATGAAGTCACTCCATAAAAAGATGCGTTACGTGGGACGCTCTATCTCTTAGGTATGTGCGGCGTGCTGGAGTTAATTGTGCTAGAATAGGCTGTCATCCTGTGAGATGAGATCTCTGAAAGTGTGTCCCTTTCTATGAAGTGAGTATATGAAGCTTCACCTCTCTTCACTGTTCATCTTCCCATAAGTATTGGAACACATTTAATTATTTTAGAATAAAGGAAGAAGCTTATTTTTCATTCTCCAGTTAGCAGAGTAGAGCAAGCTTGTCTAAGACAGTACAGTTACTTTTGAAAAAAAACCCCAAACCCAAAAAAGTATTTTCAGTGAGAGAAGCCCCTGCATTAGCATGCTTATTGTGGAAGCCAAAACTCAACTTGCAGTATCTCTGCCTTTACAGCATCAGGAGGAAATTACTTACTCCTGACTTCAGGGCGATGCTTCTTAGGGCTGCAAATAAAATCAGGGTTTTCTTTTTGCTAAGCAGGCGTAAGTTTTTTGAGGCAGCGACATGGAACACTGCCTCTTTGCCTGTTTCCACGTGAAATTGTAAGAGCAGCACCCCCCTCTCCTCTGCCTCAGGAAAACCCCGCAGGCAGTACAGCCCTATTGTGGTTTCATTTGCGGGATCAAGAAGTTGCTGGCATTTTTACATGGAGTATCTCTGCTCTGCCGCTGATTTGGACAAGATCAAACTGTAAGGCCCTGAAAAACATCCCATTTAAAAAATAAATTAAAAAAGAAAAGGAAAGAAAAAGCAGCTACCAGTATATTTCCATCTGTACTGCAAATGCCAAGTTATAATGATCATTGTTCCTCTAATAAGCTTATTGTCTTAAGTATTTTGCTGTACCTGTACTCTGGGCCTAATTTTTCGGAAGTAGCTATGGATAATCGTAAGGACCTGTGTTTAGCCACGACCAGTGATTTAAAAATGAGGCATAATTGTTTCTTAGCATTTTATTTTGATGTAATATGTATTATGCTTACCCACCTAAGTCAAGATGAATTACCTTTTTATTGGAGGAGTTTGCTTTTAGTGTGCTGTGCACCCAGTGCAGCAGCAGCATACTCAGAGCATGGCTTGTTCTGCAGAAAAAGATTTCTTTTATGTGAAATTTGGTCGAAGCTGACATGAACCGAACACGTGTGTTTGACCAGCAAACTTCCCTAATTTTCAGACACATGCTGTATTAGGTACAGAAACTAATTCAATTTTCAGTAAAATATCGAGAGTCCGGATATTTCAGGGCAGAAAGGGAATGACTGTTTTCCCTTGCTCCCCCTTCTCCTCCCTGTCCCCCTAGCCCTTCATTTCCAAATGTATGCAAGAGTTCAGAGTTGTAATTCAAATCTGCTAGTATCTAAATGAAATAGCAAACTGGGATTTTAAAAAATATTGTGTCCTCCAGTTAAACTCTGACAGAAGTTGAGCAAGGAGAATCAGTTTACACCTCTTTTTCCATACTGTCCCGTTCAGCTGTCTGACCCCTTGCTACTTCATTTGAACTGGGGAATGCACTTGCTAATGGGATGAATCTTAATTTTTACAAGCCCAACCTCAGGGGCTGCAAAGCTTCAGAAGGTTCATGCAGAAATACAAGTCTCTTGCCACCGGCATTTCTGGTGTGGCGTGAAACTGCTTCCCTTGCAGGTGGCTGCAGGCACGTTTGGTGCAGTCGGATTGGCAGTTTAAGGAACATCTTGGACCTTCTGACACGAAATATGTCTACCAAATAGGTTCAGCATATACTTTTGCAGTTAAACCACCCAGTGTAAGGAGCTGGCTGGGTTAAGCAGTCATTAAATCAAGCGTGCGAGTGCCGATTTATCTTTAGGAAATAAACTACATGTAATTAAATATGGTTTTAATAAAACAATAGAAAACACTTCCTGTACTTCCCTCCAAGGATGTCATAGCCCAGTAAAATTATTATTTTTGCAAGCAGAAATGCCTTTCCCCCTCCAGGAAACACAAAATCCTTGTAGTGCACATCACAGGGGGTTGATTTGCTGTAGGTCGGTAGAGTCCCAGCTGTGTCCCCCTGTGTGACGGTGTAGGAGCTGTTTGACTGCCTTGGCTAATGAGCCCCGAGCGTGGGGTAAGAGGCTGTTTGGGTTACAAAGTCACCTGGTTAGTGCTGCACCTTGGAAATGGGCGTTACTTGTTCACGCTGGACCCACGGGCTGAGTATTAGTGTGGGTGAGGAGGTGATGGTTACGTGGCATCCAGCTGGCTGGTTTAATTTAAAGGAATGGGACTAGTCAAGGGGGAATCCAAGCCAAGCGGCTTCTCTGAAAAGCTCGTGACATGGAGATACTTGTTTCCCCCCCCACGCTGGTCTTGGCTTATATATGTATGCACTTCAGCTGACAACAGGAACCTGCTCCAAATAAGAGTTCGCCGTCTTAATTTCCTTCTTTAGGCAAACTAAGTCATGAGTTATACCTCTTGTTTGTCTGCAGCTGCAGGTGTTTATGGTGTGTACAGCTGGCACCGGTCCATGTTAGTTCCATTTGGTATGCCCTAGTGGGCTTTCCACGTTAGCTCCATTTGGTACACCGTAGTGGGCATTCCACATTAGTTCCATTTGGTACGCCCTAGAGGGCTTTCCATGTTAGTTCCATTTGGTACACCCTCGCGGGCTTTCCGTGGTTAACTTGTTAGCAGGGCGGGAGACTGACCTGTCGGCTTGGTTGGCTGCAGCACCAGACCTCTGTCACTGCTCCGCTCTGCCACCATATTACATTACTTTGGAGGACCCAACCTTAGACCCGTGCCCGGGTCGCTCTCCTGACGGTCCACTGGGCATATTTCACTGCCAGCTTACAGGACTTAAGCTGTTGAATGTGATGTGGACACACTTACTGGGGTTGATAGTGTTTGGTAAAATTTAGAGGAAGAATTTATTTTGTAGCCTGGATTAGAAACTGGCACCGTCGTCCTCAGCTTCAGAGACCCCGTTTTCCACCGGTTGAAGGGAAATAATGAAACAGTTGGGTCACAGGCTCCCGGTAAAAGGCGTTTCTTGTTTTCTATCATACTAAAAGTGCAGCTCTAAAGAGATGCCTTAG
The DNA here is from genome assembly GCA_013398295.1 of Chionis minor. Taxonomy (NCBI): domain Eukaryota; kingdom Metazoa; phylum Chordata; class Aves; order Charadriiformes; family Chionidae; genus Chionis; species Chionis minor. Next base: position 317,275 of record VZSF01005035.1, read on the forward strand.
ATGTTGTTGAAATAGGCAGAAAATCATAAGCTGCATTTTTGGCTTTTGTGTACAATGTTGGGGCAAGACCACCATTGTTTTTCAAAAAAATGTAATTTTTTTGGACGTCAGTCAGTATACAGAAGTGATCAAAACTGATAAAGCCTCCCGCTTGCTTGGAGGGGAAATGTGTGCCATCCCGGGAGAGGGAGCAGTGTCAGGGTCAGACTGGGCTGTGGTGAGCTGTGAGGTTGTGCAGGCACAGTATTTGGGGAAGAAGCATTGGCTGGACCTCTCTGTAGAGAGTTTTTTGAGGTGAAGTCCATTTGACATGTCTGAAATCTGTTTCATCCTGAGAAAGGCAAGATTTTCAGAAAGAATATTTTCTTCTTTTTGTCCAGACCTCAGAATGTTGTCCTGAATCAACTTTTCTGCCAAACCTGAAGTGTGTATATGAGCATCGGAGGGTATATTATATTCCTAGTCTACTGGAAGAGAAAATAAATCTCTCTGGCTTCATATTAGCCTGTGTTTTGAAGTGTTTAACTCTTGAAAATCAAGTCCTCTTCCCCCTCCCCCTCTCTCCCTTTCCTCCCATAAATTACAGCTGCGTCTTGCAAGTCAAGTAGGCTGATTTGCACAGCTTTGGGCTTTATTCTGTGTCTAATAATGTCACAGTTGCTAACGTGAATTAACCAAGAGGGGAAGTGTACGCAGGAGTTACCCTTCTGCTGTGTATATTGCCCACATAGTATTGTTGATAAAACAGGTTTCTGTGCTCACCAGGAAAGTAAAACTGGAGAATATGAATAGGAGAAAAGGCTTTCCATCTGTCTTAGCACACCTCTTTATCCCGGTGTTTAAACTTGTTTTTTTTTTTTTTTCCTGATTGACATTTTTCAAAGAGCAGCTGCTTGCCTGTGAAGGTCTATCCTAGCTGATGCTCCATCAATTTAGCTGTTGCTTTATTCACTCCAGTGGCAGGCTAATCAACCTTTTCTTTTCAAGTGTGTCAAACTGCTGAACATGAGACAGTTTGTAATTATGGAAAATGGGAGTACACTTTTTATCCTTAGGGCGATTAGATTAAATGATTCTGCACTATGAGCTAATACTATAAATAATCTCTTACGGTTGTTTTTCCTGAATGGTGAATTTTCCACTGAGCTTCAATGGGCGGGGGGAACATATATAGCAAATAGTGATGATTTACAACATAAAGCTTCAAAGCACTTTATAAAATTTTCTTCCACTCTTCCTAGCTCAGGTTATTTGGAATTTTTATACCCAGACAAACTGTGATTCTGATGTTTTCCCACTGCATGCTGTGAGAGGAGGAAATAATTTGTTTGCTCTTACGCTGTTACCGAGCTCTTCTGTGCATTCAGAAAAAGAAGGAAGGAACTTAAATGATGCTCTTAATTAAATTTGAAAGAATTAATATAAATTACATTTTTATGTAAAATTTACATTGAAAATGTCTGTACAATTTACATTTTACTGCTGTTCTTTTTAGTCTAGCATGATATATAGTCTTTGATAAGTACTGACTCCTAGTACCCTTCCAGTGTGTGTAGACAGAGTTGAGCAGAAGTGAAGTGGTACCACGGCTCTGTTTCATGAGGAGTTGGAATGATCAAGAAGAGAGGTTTTCTTAATTTCCTTTGAAAGTAGCAAACAAGTTGGCAGTTGCAAGGCAAGATTAAGATTAAGCAATAGATGTTTTAAAATGGGGACGGAGACTCTCGCAACCAAAGCAACAGCCGGTGAAGATGGGATAAAGGAAATTGACTCTATTAGTGAATGAGAAAGGCAATAGGGGGAGTTTAAGATAGTGTTGACTAATTACTGTTATTTGAGAATGCTAAGGCAAAGGAGAGGAAGAATTAAAATGATAGTGGAAAGAAGTACCAATAGCTGGCAAATACAGATCCTCGTGATTTTGGCTTAAAGGAAGAAGATGGTAGAAGAGCTGCTCCCATGAACTGAACTAAAACAGTAAGAGCAAGGTTTTTATTCCTGGTGTAATTATGGGTGCAATCTTGAGCATTCAAACAAAGCACTAGCAGTTGATGCTTGTTTTGGGGTGAGTGGGTGGGAACCTTGCTCCTGTCTCTTCCTGACCCTGGTGTTTTGTCAGAGCATAGAGATGCTGTTGTGCTGCTGTTGCCGGATTCCTTTGAAAATCCCCCTCGGAGGCCTATTTGCTGTCTCCCTTTGTTAAAATTTTTGGGGTAGGACTTTGTGACAGGTCTGGCCATCTGGAGCTACGTGGCTGAAAAAGCTGTGCTATAAAAAAGCAGAGCTTTCTTACTGAGCTAGGTGTGGGTGGCATTTTGATTTCAAATTGCTTCTATAGTTAAGTTTTAGCTAAAAGAGAACTCCACTAAACACTTCCGTGTTTGTTGTGGTAGGAGAATATCATCTTCTTTCATGAAAACCTAAAAATCAAAGGAGAGCTTATTATAAGGTATGGTAAATGACACTGCTGACACACCAGCTAATTCGAAACATATGGTTTATAACTGCTTTTTAAACTACAAACTATTCTAAAATTTTACTTAGGCTCTGTAATTGTGAGGTGGCTCAAAGAGTGGTATGTGGTTTAAACCTGTAGTTGCAAATGTTGACTTTACAGAGCCGTGTCTCTTAATGTTGCTAAAAGGAAAAGAATAGAAAGAGTCTTTGTGGGCTACAGATCATTAAAATGTGTTAACTAAAATCACCTTAAATGAAATAATTTTATATGTTTGTAACAAATAGGGAATAGCATGAAATTTATATTTTTTGGATCAAATAAAGTTTGAATCAAAAGACTCAAAGTTTGTTTGTTTGTTTGTTAATTATTATTGCAAAGATAGAAGGTGATAATAGGAAGAACTGTGAGGTGTAATGGTGTGCCATGAAAGTCAACATGACAAATGAAGAGATCTGTCTTTTTGTTTGAGATAAAGATCTTTGTTCAGGCTTTGACATAAATGTGTCTAATGCTTTTTACGCAATGCCAGAAAGACAAAGAAATCTTAATTATTTAAGTACACTGTTGGATATGCCTCCTCCAGCTGAATTATTGGAGCAGTGGTTGAAAAGTCAGAGGTACCTTTTAGAACACTTCTACTAGCTAACTTTTGATAAGTACATATGCAAAACTTCTCTTGAAATGAGTCGACTTACTTTTTGTCTGTAGTAGATAATATTTGATATACTTGTGAAGTGTTAGGCTTTGCTGGATGGTATAGATTGGAGGAAAAGATAATGTATGTCAGGTGTGTCTGACTAGACTGGATATAATTGGATGGAATCCCACTCTCTTCAACTTCAGAGGTCTCAATGCAGTATTAGGCTCTCAGTTTCTCTGTGGAGGGAAGAGAAAAAGCATGATTTGGTGTTTTTAACTATGCAGTGCAGGCAGAGTTAATAAATACATCAAACAGTAAAATACATTTTGACAGGGGCTGTTGGGAAACTAAAATTCTGGGTATTAGAAAAGATGAATGGTTACTAAGCTGATTAACTCGTAACTCAGTATATCAGCAGAGAGAATACTTTCTCTGTGCTTGATGCTGACTTCATTTTCCAGTGTGAAACTACTGCCAAGAAAGTTGTTTCAAGAGTGAAATACTAGTTGATGGCTGAGATGGTTTGAAGGACAGCAGGCACAGAATGAGCCATCCAGTCTGTGAGTTTGGAAAGCATCTCAGAGTCTTACCTTCCTGGTGAAAGACACTTTCCTGAATAAAACCTATGGAAACTATGGCATTAGTATTAATGTTCTGTCCAGTGGCCCATGAATGATCAGTGCAGTTTTATTTCTTTCCTCTTCATCCTACTGCCTTTTTTTTTCCCCTTGCAAAAAGGAATGTAATGTGTGCTGGGATAAGATTTTCTGAGTGCCACGTGTTGAACTCTTTAATTTACAAGTATATCTGCAGCCGCATTCAAGAAATATTATTCATTTCCTAAATATGTCCTGTAAGAGAGTCTGGTAAAGTGTTATTGCTACTGTAGTTTGGATTACAGACAGTAAAGTGGATGCCAGAAATTGTGTCATGGTCTCTCAGCAGCAGTAGAATATTATTTTTTTTTTGACTTGTTCTCCAGCATGTTAGCTACATAGCAAATTGACTTTGTTGTAATGCTAAAAACATTACAGCCTGCTACTTTCTTGCAAACACATTTTCACCTCTAGTTGAACTACTGAGTTCAAATGCTTCAATCACCATGGCAGTATTAAGTTTTGAGAGATCAGTCTTAATTTGGGTTCAATGGTATATGTATCAAAACGAGTTAATGACCTTTGATCGTGGTTGTTAAGTGGATTGCCCAACCATCTGTGCAGAGAGAAGAATTGTAATTTAGTGCCGTAGACAGTGTAAGTTGGCGAGAAAAGCAGTGAGAGAGATGGAGCTCTGGGTTGGCCATGTAACTAGACAGGCAGATGTGCTGCAGGAGAGAAGAGGACAGGAGCGTGACACAAAAAGGGGGAGGGAATCGATGACGTCAGCATCATTGGCAGGAATTAGAGAGGGAGGGGAAGATGGGATTATTTAGTAGTAAAGGAGCCATAAATGGATAACTCCAGCCTTTTCAGAATACCACTCACTTGGTATGCTGGTCTCTTGAAGAATGGCTGAGCTGATAACATGATGCAGCTGTAAAAACAAACAAGCAAACAAAACCCAAAAAGCCAAATATGAGATGAGTCTAATACTGACGAGAGATGAGGAAGTATAAATAGTGTTGCACATGCATGTGATGATAAATTGGGGATGATATGCCACGCTCTCCATAAACATTTTTGGGGAAGAGAAGCCAGGAAGAACTGGGTGGGCTGAGGGACAGTGGTAGCAGTAGGCATGAACTAATTTTTCTATACGTAGGTTTAATACTTGAAGCTTTCAGGCTGTGGTGGTAGGAGCCTCTGGAAAAGGCTCTGTGTGGCTCTCACTACTTGCATTGTGTTGTCCATGCTAGCCCTAACTACTGTCATGACAAAGAGCTTGCTTATCTACAAGGGGCTGTGGTTGTCTGTGAAAGCACTATAGGGCTTATATATTTGTTATTCAAAACAAATGCTTGATCTGTTTGTAGTTATCAGCTGAATGCAAAGCTCCTGAACTGTTGTAGAATAAAGAATGAAGTTTCTAAAAGGTGCATTGAACCTGCAAGAATTATGCATTTTATGTTGACCTGAGAGTTCTTTTCTATTTTTCGTACACAGTTTGTTTACTGTAAATAATAAACAATATCCACTTTTAAGTACGTACAAAGGCTACATATTTTACTAAGTGCAGTAATCTAAGAAACCACTTGGTCTGTCGAATGCCTGTTTATTTCATGTAAAAATATCCTGTGTTTGGCTATTAGATTTTTTCTTTGTGTAATGCAAGTGTGCCTTTTTATTTGGATTTTGCTTTTATGTCCTTTTTCAGATACTATTTGCGTAAGTTTTTCCAGGAGGTTCTAATGCTCAGTTTCCAGAGTCCTTTATTCCATAAACTGAAAAATGCAGTTGAAACAAAATCAATATTACTCTGTCTCAAAATTACTACTAAAAAACCCTAAATATAAGTAATGCATCTACATTTCTCCAACATACATGTTGCTGCAGGGCAAGAAAACACATTTGGATTCAGATTGCAGCCCAGTAGTTTCAGGGTCATGATGTTTTTGAGCTCCATGGAAAGACATTTTTGTTACAGGAAAGCTGTTGATTCTTGCTGTATTCTTTAAGTTCACGACATCAGCCTTACTGAATTAAGATGCATTTATTGGTAAAGTATTGGGAAAGACTTATGCATATTTATGCAAAGGTTCTCCAATACCGGAATGCTTAAAATGCTTAATATTTTATAAGGTTCTGAGAATTCTTCATACTTTTAAGTGTTGAATTTGCAGCTTACGATATTGTTGATTCTCTTCTTTTTCTTAAATGTCTTCAGACAGAACGCGTCGTGTTGATGTATTGATATTTTGTTCAATGAAGAATATGACATTTTGTTCAATGAAGAAAGCTATGTAAATTTCCCTGAAATTTTGTGGATTCGTTTTGAGCTTGCTATCTTTAGAAAAACATGGAGATTATGCTTGCTTGTTTCTGGAGAAAGCCTAAATAAGCCACTGAGAGAACTATCCCTTTTGTTTCTGTGGGTCTTTATATTCTGAAAAGTGAATGCTTCACAACTTACAGAATGTTAGCACTTGGGTTTGGGGTTTTTTGATTTGGGTGGTGTTTTTTGGTTTGGGGGTTTTGTTTATTTTGTTTTGATTTGGTTTTGTTGGGTTTTTTTTTACCCCTGCCTGGAAGTGAAGGAGAGATTGGAGTTATTATTCGTATGTTTTATCTAATTCTCAATTGACTCTCTCTTTCTTTGCAGCTTTGCTCTGTCAGATGAAGCATACAGATCTTTAAGGGACCAGGACAAAGACCAGTGCATCCTTATTACAGGAGAGAGTGGAGCTGGAAAAACAGGTGATGAGCAGTTTTGATCTTATTCAAGAACATTCAGAGTTACTCAGTCTTGCAAAGTGATGCCAGAGTCTGTAAAAGTTGAGAGATACCGGTATCTTTTTGTGTCTGGTGATGGCAGAAAATGAATGCTGTCATGCTTGTTGCTGTAGGTGTGAACTTAGATAAACTAAATGTTTTTTCCACACTGTCATCATGATGCAGTCCTATCGCATGTTAATACGGTAGTCTCATCAGTATGCGGAGTCGTACTGAAGTAATGCTGGTTTGTGACAGAGTATTGCAAGGGCAGAAAACTTTTAGGCTCTCCCCGTGGCAAACATGAAGGTGGAGAAAACTGAATGCTCTTGGTCTCCTAGATGGGAGAACGATCCTTTGATACATTTGCATGTCTTTTAATAAATGCATGCATTTAAACTGGATTATGCTATTTATCCAAGGAAAATAAATAATAATAGCTGATTACTTTGGAAATTTCATTGATCTTTTGCATGCTGCGCTTAGCTGCAATTCTAAGATTGGCTCCTGTACCAGAACACTGTGTTTCTCACCAAAGCTGAAATTGCCTTGAAAATGGCTGCTAATTTTTAAACCAGAATGGTAGAAATCAAATGAGGATTACATAATTGCAGAACATTTTAGGTAGCCCTTAAAAAGTAAAGAAGCCAATTATTTTCTGAAATAACAATTTAAAAGAGAGGTGACTTGCAAAAGAAACAGTGGGTAGGAATGCATACATCTGTTTCCATGTAATTTAAGAGATTTTTTTTCCTTTAAATCTGAGAAAATCATAGAATCGCAGAATCACCTAGCTTGGAAGAGACCTTTAAGATCATCAGGTCCAACCCTCAACCTAGCACAGTGCCAAAACCACCACTAAACCATGTCCCTCAGCACCACATCTACCCGTCTTTTAAATACCTCCAGGGATGGCGATTCCACCGCTTCCCTGGGCAAGCAAATGTGGAGCTTTGTATGCTTATACTGAGCGAGACTTAAAGTGGGTAACAAGAAGTTCCTTTCCAAGCCTTTTGTGAAAATGTAAAGTGTAGGCTTCATCTTTGTTTTTCTTTGTCTTATTAGTGGCATCCAGTTGAGAGGTCTTGGGATCTTGTAATGTAATACCTTTTTTCCATTCAATAACATGAAAACACATGTGTGTTCAGTAAAAGTGTATATAAAAATAATAAAGTTCTTATAAATATGATTGTTAGAGATTCTGTCTAGAACTTCAGACTTTAGAAAGGACTTCTGTACTGGTATTGTTTAATCTCTTGATTTCCTCAGGAACTGTGAATTATCAAGCACCTCATACAACTCAGGTCCACCTTTTATTCCTTTATTTATTCAGTTGAAAGGTGTAGTAGTGATTGAGTTTCTGAACTTCTCTATTTGTAGAGAATATTCTGGTAGATTTAGATTTGTGTAGAGATTTTGACGGTTCTGTAATTTTCATAACCATATGGGACATAACATGAATTATTCCTTCTTTATAAAGGTAAGTACAGAATAATAGAGGGGTTGAAATTCAAGTCAATAGTTGACTTGGAATCTGAGCTATTCTTTAACGTTTGATGTAACTACTGTTGCTGAAATGGGGCTATTAGCTGAGCAACCAGGTTTTCATTGCAAAAAAAGGGGGGATGGGGAGGAAGTTCCTGGAGTTGAGGAAACAAACTTGCTAGTACAGATCCTGTATAACTCTGTTTTAGATTGTTGATAGCCAGAATATTTGTCTGGCAGAATTGAAACTGAACAGTCATCAATTGTTTGGGGTTTTTTTTTATTTACTTTCAATTTTGTTCTTGTTTCACTGCATGCTTATATTGGTAAACAATAGTAACATTGTGCAAGAAAACATGGTACATTACCAGAATGAGTGGTGTATTTAAATGCTTTTAGATGTTAAGGTGATGATTCCCTTCCTGGTGTCTTTATTGGACCAAACAGAGTTCCTAATAAAAGAAAGGGCCTTTATTTTCTTTCAGTGATGTTCAAAGCCTATCTTGTAGTCGTTATGTGTTGTCTTACTGTGTATTATTTTATAATAGCTTATTTGCTGCTTCAGTGCTTTCTTCTCTCAGTGATTGAGTAGCTCTACTTAAAGATGTTGACTGTTTTAGGGAATATTTCAGCTCAAATAATTTGGTAATTCCAAGCTCTGAAGGGAATGGATTCTTAAAAATGAAAGCTGAGTTTGAAGCGCAGTTAAAGAAGATGGGAGGCCTTATGGGCACACCTATAGTTCTTGCTCCTTGCTAGCTTCCTGTGTTGCAGTTTTGCTCAGTTTTCTCTGCAATATGGGATAGTAATTTAATACTGGCAAACAAATTTGATTAAATAGGAAAGAATCAAAATCCAAGGGATAACTTCTTGTTTGTCAGTTCTTTCCTGAAATGAAACCCTTAAATTTGTAACACATCTCTCAAGAACAAGTAATGGGGTTTTTATGACCACTGTCTTGCATTGATAGGGATTCCAGCTGTTAGTAATTACATTGTATATCAGATGATATTGCCTCAGATTTCACTATCTTGCATCATGCTAAACATCACAGACTCTGCTTATAAACAGAATCCTTGCTCAGCTGCTCTTTGTCCTGACCAGCAAAACTGTAAAGGTTGGATGGATTATTTAATATTTGTTTCTGTGTGTATACGGGTGATTGACTCCTATATGAACCCAGCTTTGAGAGTTTTGTTCCAGACTTTGTGAGAAGTTTGTATCTTCAAATTAATTTCATTTTTTGAAGGAACGCTTCACTTTCTGTTTGTTATACTTTGGAACTGACTGCATAATGTTATGTGATGTTACAGTTACTCATTTACTTGCAGTGTACTTTAGAGTTGTAATTACATGTGTATGATGTTGTATGTTTACACTTGTGTTATTGTGTATCTGCTGATACAAACTGAGGGAATTCTGCATCTTGGAACTCCTTGGGCCTAATTTTTCAGGCTAGATTAAAACATTTCCAACGTGTCAGCTGGGGATAATGTTCTTCCCTTGCTGAATATCGGTTACTGAGGCTAAATGAAAAAGCAGTGAGTGATGTGCCATATCCACTGGTGGTTTCTTTAGCCCGGGAAGGCTCTAGGTATTTAAGTCAATAGGGCTGCTGATAAGATGGCATGGGTCTCATAGCAGGATGTACTCCTTCCTCATTTCCTGATGGTATAACAATGTAGAATAAACCTGAAATGAACTGTGCTTATGGTTCCTTTCTGGCAGGATGAAAATGTGGTTGAGATCAAGCCTGCAAATCATTTTATGGCCAGTTTGCCACTACTTATCACTTTTATCTTGCTCTCCCCCCACAGAGGCAAGCAAACTTGTCATGTCATATGTAGCTGCTGTGTGTGGAAAAGGGGCAGAGGTTAATCAAGTAAAAGAACAGCTTTTGCAGTCAAATCCAGTTCTGGAAGGTAAGAATCTCAAAGAGCACATATGAGCGTTTTACCTCTGTGTGTATCATCATTCCTGCTGAGCTGATTTGGAAAACTGTGTTATGTTGTTGTTTCATTGTTATTTGCTGCCCAAACCCATAGGAGGTGCTTTCCGCGAAGACAGCTACAAGATTTTATTCAGTTATGGAGAGGTTTTTTTGAGAGGAAAATGGTTTCCCTCATGAAGGGAGAGCTTAGGAAGTTAGGTCATGTTTCCCAGACTCCTGCTGCTGCTCTCTGAGGGCGTACCCTTTCTTAACCCTGCCTTGCTGATGCTTGGCTGTATTAAAAGACTTAACTTCAGTCCCACTGATTCATTTCCTTCCAAATTTTATTATTATAGTCTCTAGTAAACAAACAAGCTCTGTAAAGCATTATTTTTCTTTTAGGAGGGGGAAAAAAAAAAGGATGAAGAAATGGATCTTAGAAAAAACTGAGCCAATCCATATGCATGCCTGTTGTTCCCTGAGACTTATTGTTCCCTGCGTCTGGTGACTTTGTTGGCCCATCTTCCTGACAGCTGCCTTTCCTGCTCTCCCATGAAAGACTTTTTTTTTTTTTTAATTAGTCATTTTAATTTAAAGACGTTGGCTGCCAGAAACAGGATCTTCATTTTTCCTGGAGATAGGATATATGATCCTCAAAGCTTGTAGTTTTGTCCCATTGTCTAATAATTGCCTTCAGAAGTGCCTTGGTTAGCGTTGACTCATTTAAGTCTATTGTGCTGATTCCTGGCTCAGTCTTTCCCACAGTTCTTTTAAGCTATTGTGGTGCTGAGACAAATTCTCATGGTTGCTGTACAATAATTTTGCGTTATGGCCAGATGATATGCAGTGTTTATAAGACTGTTGAGTGTCAACATTTTATTTATTGCCTAGCTACCTATATGTATATATGATGATTTGGAGTCTATTGGGAGCAAGCACTCTTGAAGTGAGAACAGGGCAGGGGGGAAGTTAAAAAAAACGGAAGGGAATGCAAAAGCGGGCTGAGAGCAGTGGTGAACTGGATGACAAATGTAGTCATCAACTGTACAAAACCCAAAAATTGTAAGCAAAGACTTGTAAAGAAATGATGAAATGTTAAAATTTAAGAATAATAAAAATGGTGGATAAGCCTTCGATGATCACGTATATTCCACTTAAATCTGAAGGGGGGGAATTGCAATCTTCCATTGGTTTGGATTCACAGAGAAGAGCTGTGTTGCTTTTATCACTGTCCTGGAAGGCAGATTTCAGACGTAGACAGTATGGGAAGCACGAAGGTTTTCCTTGCCAAAGCTGGATTGTTCCCCAGGGACTGCCAAATGTATTGGATTTCTTGTTGGTTTGTGAATCTTTGTTTTAATGCAAGAGGAATAGACTAAGCTTACAGAAGAATGCCTTATCATTTTAAGATATTATTTGTTCTACTTGGTGTGCTGGTAACTGCCTAGTTAGCTTTTTGGAAGGCAGGACGCTGGATTATTCCATAAGGCTGCTGCACAAGCCTGGCTGCTTATATATATTTTAGACAGAAATTAAGTATTTGTGGTTAGATATGTTTTTCTTTGGTTATGTAGTTCTGTTTCAGTTGAGCTGCAGTGCAAGAAAATGCCATAAACGTTACATATGTATAATTTATCGTATGGGATTTTTTTTTTAAACTACAGTTGCTACTGTAAATTAGCTTTTAGAAACAATGAACTTAAGGGAAAACTGAGGAATGTGTCTCACGCTTTATAATGAAATGTTTGTGCTTGATTCTGTGCAGTTATAAATGACTCTACTGTTCAGCACTGTGTTTAAGAAAATGCAGCTCAGAGATTTGGTTGTTGAAAAGATGATTTATTGCAGGGCATAAAGATTTTTTAAAACAATTCTTCCACTTATCCTTGGCCTTCAGGAGCAACAAACTTTTCCTTTTGGCTGCAGTTCTTTGATCAAGAATAAGTCTACTCATGCAAGTTTGTTGAAGCCTAAAAGCATGTATTTATTTCTGTCCAAAAAAACATTGACTTGACTTGCTCTTTGAAAATATGTATGCTATATAAATAAATATGGGGATAAATAAAGTCTCCTGTTGGTGTAGGAGTGCTATACTTAATAATGTAGGGGACACTCCTGTGGGGCTTGATGTGCTTTGACAATGTGTGATTTTTAGAGCTTGAATTGTCCTCCAGTCTGAGTTCTTGTCCTGCCTATGTTCTAAGCAGGTGGCTGCCCATATGAATGTCGCCCTGGGAAGGCCTTTCTCAGAGGCTTTTCATTGTCAGAAAACTTGAGCTAAAGAAATTAAACCCAAACTATTCAATAAGCTAGTTTAGGTCAAGCTGAAGGGAGTTTGTTAAACTTTAATTGTAAACCAGACTTACTTCTGCTGATTAATATTCAGCTTAAGCTAGGATAAATGTGTTGTAATAGTGTAAATAAATCAGTTTCAAAGCATTGACTAAACTGTCCCATGCGAACAGTTTTTAAGTGCCATTCTGTAATATCCTTAGTTCTGGCTTTCACCTTTTACCATCTTCAGTTCTGGGAAACAGGATTCATTTATTTCTCCAAAGAGAAAGAAGTATTTCCTATATTTAAAGTTATTTGGGTAATAAAATTTTAAATTTGATGATTCAAAGCCCAAGGATATATGCTCAATCCAGGTGCAGGTTTTTTTCTTGGAACCATTTCCCCTTGTATGTTTTTCTTTCACCTTTTTTTAACAAAGAAAGTGTTGACACGAAACTACTTTGGACTTCTATAGGTGTTTTCTCATTTGTGATCAAGTCTGTCACACTGTCTATCCGCAGTGACTGATACCCATACAATGAACAGAGTTATTACGGTTTCTCAGAAGCCTAAGATTCCTTTAAATGTACAAACAGTCATAGGTATTTTAGCATTTAAATATTTATTTTTTACTCATAGGTTTGCTTGTCATATTTTTCTTTCTCTTTCTCCAGCTTTTGGAAATGCTAAAACTGTGAGGAATGACAACTCCTCCAGATTTGTAAGTATTTTCTTTAGGGCTGAATTTGAACTCTGTTTAAGGGACCATGTTATGTTGTTGGCTATTTCTGTTTCACCTTGTACCAGCCATCAAGGCATCTGTAAGGAGGGAATGAATAGTTTGGAAAGAGAACTTTCTTGTAGGTGTTTGGAGAAGGCAAACACCTTCAGCAGCAATCAATATTTAATTTTGTACATTCGAGCATGTTCTCCTTCCCCAATGTGTTAGTGGTGCATTATTAGCAGTCAGCCCTCTTTTTAAAAGGTGTTTCACCTCCTTGTCGGACATCTTGTTGGTTTCTGATGTGGTCATAGAGTTCTATGGAGAATCAAAGTAGAGGCTAAAAAAAAAAATAATTTTTTTTTTCAAAAAGAAAAAAATTAGGACGTGACAGTCTGTGACCGGATGAAAACATAATTACAGTGCAGCTGGATTCTTTAATTTTCTGGCACTGGTGGCTTTAATGTCAGCGACCGTGTGCCTAGCAACTGGTCTGTTTAGCAAGTCAGTCTTTCTGCTGTGATCTTGTTTTCCATCCATATGTATACAATTTTTTTTTGTTAAAATAGCTACTTCAAGTTCTGAGTTCTTTCTACGATGTTTTAAACTGTGTTTACAACTTAAGTTTTAATATAAACATTTGCTATGTGACAATAAACTGGTTCTATTCAGGCTTTGTTAGCTTGAAACTGAATGTGAAATTGACAGGAAGTGACAATTGGCAAAAAGAAAAATAGTTGAAGCTGGAGTTGGGAGATTCAGAAGTCTGAGTACTCATGATAGTTTCTCCTGCTAAAATCAGAAGACTGAATGCAACTTTGTAATTTGCTCACTTGTGTGCAGAAGACTCATACCACGAGATGTGTAAATTAGACAACAGAAGACAAATTAATATACTGGGAAAATGGTGTATTGTGAGTAAAAGCAAATGGATGAAAGCGTGGGATATCGTGACACTCGAGAGCGGCTTTTTTTCCACATGGGAGACTTCTCTCCCCTTCCCTTCTGATTCTCGAGCATCAATGATATTGTTCGACATGGTTATGAGTGCTCCTTCTCTGGCTCTCATTGTCCCTGCTTGTGAACTGAGCATCATCACAAGGTCAGGGCAAAATCTGAGGCACTGTAGAAAATTGTTTTGGACAGAAAAGGTAGAAAAAAAATGCAACTATCAGAGGTGACGTACTACAGAAGGGAGGAGGAGGCAGTGAAGAGAAGAAGAGGTGCCATTTGCAAACAGAAGTCTTTCCAGGACAAAGTGCAACCAACTACTCTTTTGCCTTTCAAGTCCTTGCTTATAAACACAAAGCTAAAAATACTGTAGGAAACATCCAGCTGGCCCAGTCCTTGAGAAATTAAAATTTAATTATCTGATTTAATTCTTTATCTCAGAAATTTGAATCAGCTCAGAATTAACTTCAAACAAGTACAAGTACTGTCCTGTCTAGCCTGTCTCAGCTGGCAGCAAGGAGAATAGATTTTAAATAGAGTGAAGCCTATCTTGACAAAATACCCAGTAAATTAGAAAATATCTTTGAGGGAGTCAATGTAAAGTGCTTTTTTTTTTATGTTTTGTAATTAAAATCAAAAGAGAAAGAAAAAAAGAAAACTCTTCCTAAATGCAGTGAATAAGGAAGTGTAAACCAGGAGGCTTCTCTTTTCAATAGGATGTTTTTGTCCTCTGTTCAGTAAGCACCAGAGGGTGGTGAGATCATTTCTGTGCATGGTCTGCGGAATTTGTTTGAATTACTACCAGCAGTTTTTATCTTTCTAAACTTCCTTGCCAATGTGAGCTGCACTGCTTTTGCCTTTTCTACACAGTATGGGTCTGTCCATTTTGTCACTGTTAAACGTGGCTGTTACTACATTAAACACTTGTCACATAAATTAAAATGATGCAAAGACCAGAGCGATCTTCTGCGATGTGGAAAAGTCAAACAGAAGTCAAGGAAACACACTGCGGCAGTATAGCTAAAAATGAAATCACTTTTGTAGTGACAGTCTGTTAATTGTTGCCTCTGGTCTCCTGAGTTACGAGGATAAGAGTTCAGTGGGGAAAAATCCATCACTTTTACAAGGCAGGCACACGCTTAGGGACAGACACCCCACGATTACTAACTGTAATCCTTGCCAGCCAGTCCTTAGAGCCAAACTGAGCGGTTATCCTTCAACTGCCTTCATTCACTCCCCGACAAGATTTTACACTGAGAAAATAAGTCTGCGTGGAAGATAATTTCTTCCTTCATTCTTACATTAATAAGCATGGTCATGCCTGCACGGCCACAAGTATTCTTTGGCGTTCTTGGTCTTCTGGTGAAAATTTGTGTAACGTGCTTTTTCTTCATATAACCTTAGAAACTGAGCAAATTACTGGGTCACATTACAAACCTGATTAAAGCTATTCTCGTGAAAATCTCTGGCTGTGATACTGCTATTGTCTTAGAAGCTTTGAATCATATTCTGGTTTTCAAAATTTGACAGAGTGTACAGGAGGTTGCCAGACAGCTCCTTTAGCCTGTACAAATGATCAACTAATTTCTTAAAAATGTCTTGAGTAGTTTTTCTTAAAAAGAAGTTGTAGTCTTAAAACTTACTTCTTTCACAGGGAAAATACATGGATATTGAGTTTGATTTCAAGGGCGACCCACTTGGAGGAGTTATAAGCAACTGTGAGTATTATTCTTGTTATCAGTGTATTAACACCTTAAAATGTTTTGTTAAAAAAGGACGATGGTTGAATTATTGAAAAGGTCAGCTGCATTTGTCTAATCAAATCTCTCTTCATTATGTGATAAATTCTGCTTTTTAATTTTATTGTTGTTTTGATGCTGAATAGTGTACCTCAAAGTAAATGAAAACAGACTTCAAGAAAGCATGAGTAACAAATGTCCTGTATTGTTTAAAAAGTTATGTGTGTGGGGGGTTCGTATAATGTCTCCGAAGCTGGTAGGAGATGGATAAGGGTGTCTGAGACTCTTTTTATACTTGAATCCCCCAGATTCAGTTGCGTTACTTGATTTGATGGGTCGTGTATTTAAGGTAGATGATGTCTGAGGTACGTTGTTTTGTAATTCGTAAGAGTGACACAAAGTATGCTGGAGATCACCATGAGGTAGGAATGTTCATTTGGAATGGAAGTGTTCCGTGCTAATTTTAACACACCTCACAGTGTAGGAAAAGACTTATAATGAGAACAGCTGTTGAGGTTAGGGAGGCAAAGGTGACCTTGGAAGTTGTTACTCGGCGTGAGGATGCTGCTGTGAAATCTACAGCAATTCAGAAATTTTGACCAGCTCTCTGTTGAGAAGAAAGAGACTGGGAAGTGAATGTCAGCCCAGGAAGCTTTGACTTGCTTTCTTTCAAGAGTTTAAGTGCAGCTTTTAGAAGAAATTGCTCTTCTGTGCTATATAAAGCTCTGTTTATTTGCTTTTCTTATTTTTGAAAAGGGATGGAGGAGGGCAGTGAGTGACTATACTAGGTGTCACTGACCTAGCCTTGACCTCTCTTCCCGCTCAGCCAAATTCATCGCTGTTTCTAAAGGCTGACTTTTGACGACATTGACATTTTACTGGTTGTGAAATAATGAGAATCATCCAAGGTGAACTGAAGTCTCCATATATAACGTAAACAATTTAAAACATTGTGAGGGATTTTACACATAAATAATAGGGTTTGGGTTTTTTTCACAGGGCAAACATTTTTTCTGGACCAGGTGACCTTTTGGAACTGTGCCTGAAAGAGCATGACTTTTGTGGCAAAGTAAATCTTGAAACTCAAAGCAGTCACTGTTTAAGTGTTTACGGCTATCTATTAACTTTGATATTTGGTAGTCGACAAAATTAGAGGCCAAACATAGTCGGTGTATTAACCAATGATTAAATGTGAACAAAAAGGTTCTAGTAGGCTAGCTGTATTGTTTATTTCTTTTTATTTCACATTCAAAATACACACATAAAAATGAACCCTCTTTTGTGGAGTGGATATTCAACAGTTTGTCTTTGAAAGTACTGTGCTGAGTCATCTAATTAAAATATTGTGTCATATCAAAAGGCGATCCAAATAGTTACTCTGTAGTTTATCTGCCTTATAAATCGTTGCATATTGTAATTATAACATCAGATGTGATTATAAGGATGTGGTGACATATGTAATCAAGCGCAGACATATTTTTAGATCCTCCTAAAAGATGCCTATTTTAGGCATTCTCCTTGTCTTCTCGCTTTTAATGATTACCTAATAGGAAGAAGATGCATTTAAATTTAAAAATGAAGACCTTATGTGTAAGCCCAGTTGTGGAAAAGACATTACTTGTTGAACTATGAAACACCCCATGCTTGACAGGGTATGTCACAAGGAAATACTGAGTTCCTGTAGCTGTAGGTTAATGTATCCCATCTTTGATTTAATGTTCCTAAAATTTGATAGTCCATCCATCTCTCTCTTTAAAAAGAGTTTGAATTCTGTACAGTTTTAAGGCAAGTTTGTTGTCCTGCCTTTGATGTTTTCCACACATCTCCAGCATTGCATTGCAACAGAAATGTTTCTGTTCTGAGGTATCACCACTCCGGAGATTATCAGGGGCTTAAATTCTTTTACACCACTTAAATTTACTCTGGCTTTAGTTAAATTTAGACTTTGTCTTCTTAATTCATTAAGTAGGAAGTCAACTAGTGCTGAAGTTTCTGATCCTTAAAAAGGAAAGTATGATTACTTTGTTCATAAATATGCTTTGCTTTCCGACCATCTGTTGGTTTGTTGTTAACAGAATGTGAAGATGATATGATAATATTTTGATTAAACTTTAGTAGTTGTATACGATGAGCTCGATTTCCAAACACCGATGAAGTTAGTGGGATTTTTGGATCACAGCCTGCATCACCAAACAGTATTTCATACTGTGAGTGGCTGGAAGCAGACATGGTGAACCTCTAGTTTTATTTTGGTGGCAAGAAGGCAAGCTACTAATTTTATCAGACTGGTAAAGACAAGCAGAGACCCATTAAGCTAAAAGGTCTTATTTGAAATGGTCTGGTCTGTCCTACTGTAAAGTGCTGTGAAGCTCTGTGAAAGGCTTCCTAGTCAGTCTGCCTGTGACCCTTCGTGTAGCAGCTGATGCTGTTGTGACCTTCCCTTGTCCCATTCTCTGTTCCATTCATTGCAGTGAATGGTTTGTTGGAGTGAACTGATAACGCTCCCAAACTGAAGCTAATTTTATGTTTGAACAGCGTAAAATACATATAGACTCATTATATTACATAGCTGCTCAGAACTTCAGTGCGCTGATTTGTAAGGCATTTGAGATATTGCTGTATCATATCATACCAGTCATAAAAAGAAACTGAGTGGAAAATTTGAGATGACTGTGATTTATGCGATCTTTAAACATGTTACTTCAGTCAGGAATTTTTTTCCTGTTACACTTCAAAAGAAAAATTATTTCAGGTAGCATGTGCTGTACTTTTTAATGATCCTGCGTCGGCAGCAACTGAGATGTGGGGGTGAGCAGAAGGGTGAAGAAGGGCTGAGAAGCTGAGGTGTGTGGTAAGCCTGAGTCGTTTGAATCCTCCCTTTTTTTTTTTAGTTTTCTGTGAAGGTCCCAGCTGGTTTTCCTAATGGGTGGGAGATGCTGGAATCCATGTAAGGTGGAGGCACGTGGCCTTAGTACTAGCTAACAACCAGGCCATCCGTTCATGAGCTGACCTGATTCACGTGCGTGGGATTAGGAAGCCCAAATTCCTCTTGTGAGCTCTTCTGAACACTAAACCCTTACTGTATTGTCACCTGTGAGTGTAGATATCCCATCCTCTCTTTTGTAACAAACACCAGTCCCTGCTTAAAGTTATGCTGCGGCTCTAAAATGTATTTACAAACAGGGTAAATTGCATTTACATTTTCTTGCACTGAATTGAGTATGAGGGGTGTATCTGCTCGTTCTGTCCTCCCGCAGGGTGTTTATGGTTGCTGCTGTTGCAGTGAACACTTGTCAGCACTTATGTGCTCAGAGTTCTTTTTTTTTTCCAGAGCGCTTGTGAAGAAAGACAGTTGGAGTGTTGGGTAATTAACTCCTTTCACCTGGGTGTAATATTGTGGACATAAATTACAGAAAAGTCAGTACTATTCTTAGTTTTCCATTTATTATAACTACCACGGTAGTGGGGATGGGAGCCAGAGAAAGGTAGAAAAGAAACTACTATTCTTCTGTAATACAGAATAATAATTCTGAATACAAGAATTCTTCTGTAATTACAGAAGAATATGTATTTTACGTAAAAATGGGTATGTCTGTTTTTAAAGTAATAGGTGCTAATTGCATTAACTTGTACAGCTCTAAAATATGACTCTCAATCCGCAGATGCTGCGTCTGTTTTGTGCTCCAGGTGATGTTTGTGCGCACACTTGGTTTGTTAGTTTTGTGACTGCTTTTGTGTACACTAAATTTTATGGTTGAAATGGCTTTCCATAATATAGTCCAAAATGTTTCATATTTGCAGTTGTTTAGACCTTTTCAGAAGTAGAGATCTTACAATATTTTCCCCAGAATATTTAATGAGTCTTAAATTTTCACGTTTCACCTGGGATTTCCTGCTGAAAGATACCCATCTTTTTAGCATTAAGGTGATCTTTCCTAATCTGCCTTAAGCCTTTCAGGGATTTAATGATTAACGAGAAGACAACAGTGGTGCAGGTGGAGTACAGTATACGTAATGCCTGCTTTTGAAAAGCCATTTTTAACTGGCACAGTGTACTTAAAGTCCAAATAACGAGTGATTAAGAAAGGGCCTTGTTTTGTCATATTTTCCAACAACAACACGAAAGGGACCTATGATGTTTATTGAAAGCAAGAACTTTTTCTGAGTTACCGAAGTGATAGTGATAACTTTAGAACTTGTTCTTCTTTACGACTTGTTTGTTCATTTTAAAAGACAAAAGTAATTACCCACTTACTGAGAAAGCAACAACTCGGGCTGTTGATTTTAGTTACGCGATTGCTGTCAATAATTTCCTTTGCTCAGGGAAATATTACACAAATTTTACAATTAGGCATTATGGAAAGAGATAGTTCCTGTTGAGTTTTTTGTTGGTTTTTTTTTTGAATCTGAACTTGTTCCAACATCTCCCTTGGTGTTTCAGTTCGTACAGTTAGCACCATTTAGGCAATTGCCTTCCCTAAATTAGGAAGTGTTAAAAAAAAGAGGCCAAAGCAAAAAATGCAACAAACAATACTAAACATTTTGATTAGCTCATTTTTAAACATCATTTATCACTTGAGTAATCGAGTTTTAACACTCTTAAAATTGTGCAGTCATTGTATTTTCACTGCATATACTGCCCAGGTAGTGTTTTTTGCTTGATACAATTAGGATTAGGGATCGTTTCATTCAAGAGAACATTGTTATTAACTTGGTGGGAATAATGGGAAAAATTCCTGAGAAACCACTACTTTATTTTCTTCTTCTTCAGTGACTTTTTTTGATGACAGCTGAACAGTCAAGGTAGAAAAACAGAAAACATAATTTAACATAATGTGGGTGTAGAAATAAGATTCTGTGACTAAAATGTTCTGTAACTTTGGCTGAATAACTAAAAAGGCGCTTGGTCATGGCCTGCTGAAGAGAATATGACTAAAATAAGCTTTTCCTGGATTATTCAGAACGTAACAAAGTAGCGTCATTTTTTGTTTGTCGTGTTTACCTATTCCTTTCTTGAGTGTTGATTCAATTTCTAGTATGTTTAGAGAAATACAAAGATCTGCATCAGTCAAGTTCGTGGGTCAAGTAACCAAAAAAAAGTCCTGTAAATTTGTACATTAGAATTTGCAGGAGTATTCAGTATCAATTTTCCCCCTTTTCCCCCTTTTCCAGATTGAGTTCAGTCGAGTGGTTTAGCAGGATGCATACACAGATCTCCTTGTATTTAAACCAGTGTATGTTATCTAGGAATAATAAACCATGTTTGGAACCTGAGGAATGTAGCTAGATTGTGAGTCGTCTGAATTGACAGATATTCAAACAATATGATTTAAGAAGTCTTTCTGGGTTGCACCTTTCCAAAGCAATTTAATTTTTACAGTTGCTTTGATGTGTGCAATGTGTTACATGCTTCGGTTCAAGCAGAAGCATTGTTAGATAATGCAGAAAGAATAACCTAATCCATAAAATCCATAAATACACCCTATGTAGTTCTGTATGATCTCGCTAGATAATTCTGTATAATCCCTATACATAATTTATCTAGACTATATAACAAAATGTAGTACGTATAGAGTTTTGGGTTTTTTGCTTGTGTGGGTTTTCATATACAAAAGCAACATGTGTCCACACATGCGCCTGTAAAGAGAAATGTGTGCAGAAATCTGATGTGCATCTTTGTGTCTCCTCTTTTGACTGTTTGATCCACTGAATTTGTAATTGTGTGAGAGTTAACACAAAAGTTACTGGTTGTGCAGTAGTTGCTTCAAGGGAAATATGTTTGGTTGATTTATTAAAATGCTAATTAGAGCACACAAAGGGAAGGTTTTCTTATGAGTAGGGCAGATGGTCTGCATCTTTTCTACCAGTCTGATTTCAGTCTGCATGTGGGCATAAAAGAAAAACAGCAGAGGATGAATACAGCTTTAAAAAGAATTGGTAACAGCTGCTTTGTTAAGGTAAATACCTGATTTTCCATCTGTGACTGCTTTCTGGAGCCTTTTTCCTCAATTATGAAGGCTAACAGAATACGGAATATTGGGTCTTTGGAAAGCTGACCATTAATTGGTTAACCTTCTTGCTTCTAAAAACACATAAAAAAGATAAACTGCAGTGAAAAATCTAAGAGTTACCCTTCTAACATTTGGCGTATGCTCAAGAAACTGTTAAATCTGCTGAAGACATGCATGTAATTAGAAGAAGGCTTACAAATAATATTTTGCCAGGATGTGTAGCTCAGTTTTTATGGCAGCATTTGAGTGAATTTATATGTAGAACGTTTTTAAACCCAAATAAGCCAAACTGCTTTACAAACTGCATTGCTTCAATATCCTTTGGAAACACAGCCGTTTCCTGAAGTGTGTGTAGCCACCACGGGAGCTGAAGTTGTTTATTTCTCTGAGATTAAATTTGGCTGCAATCCATTCCAACCCTTCACTGGAGAACCTTCACGGCCAGCGTGACTCTGAACTGCCTGGCGCTCACCTTGCCTTTCTCAGCCCCAGCAGTAACTCTTGGACGGTGGACCAGCCTCTCCCTTGGAGTTACGAATGTAAAACTAGGAAGGGTCAACTGTCCCTTAGTTAGGTACGGGATGACTCTTGAGTTTGGACCACAGCTCAAGGAGGGGAGCCCCAACCTCAGGTGAACGCAGAGGCAGAGAAGTTGGATGCCAGGCTGCTGGTGAGAACCATGTCTTCTGCTCTGTGCCTCTCTGACAGGCAGATGTTAGTCATATCATCTAAAAAAAAAAAAAAACCCACATAAAAAAAGAGAAAAAGAAAGACAATAACGTGGAAAAAACAAAAGTGGGAATCTGTAACCTGCCCCATCCTAATGTAAAGATGAGCTGCTGGCAACATGGGACAGCCACTTTGGGTGTATCTGTACTTTGTCATCCAGCATGTGCAAAACTTCCTGGTGCTGAAACAGGGCCACTGTGGAAGCAAAGAGACTGTGAGGTTATGGAGTTATAAAAAATAGCATTGTCTGTTCGGACAAGACTGAAGTTCTGATCTGGTCACACAGCGCTTTTGATGGTGAAGAATTAGTCGTCTTTATACACTCTTCACCTTCTGAGATGCTCTGGTCATCAGGAGCTCCATGCACTGTCATCCGCTGCGCTCGTTATGGTTCTTCTTTCAGGCAATTGCATGGTTATGGAATAACATAGTTCAGCTAGTCTGTAAAATGTTTGAAAGTTGTCGTAGGCAACCAGACAACCAGAAGATTAATAATACTGTCTGAATTTTGTCATTGCTGTCACTGGCTAATTATTAGAGATGGAGATTAATTTTTGAATCTGTCTTGCTGTAGTTTATTTGGAGGAGGGTCTCCTAAGGCTTGTATAATTTTTGTGGGTTGAAGTTTGGTCTTTGGTTCTTATTCCCTGAGAAGGGGTGTAAGTTCAGTTAATTACAGTGGCTAACGCAGACACAACATGCTGCCTATAACTAGCAAAAATATGAACACGCTGTATTGCGCTCCTCCTTGCTCCTCCATTCATGAAGCGAACCCCAGGGCAGGTGTTCCACCTCAGGCTAAGCCCTGGCGTCCTGGCCGCTCCTCCGTGGTGGGGCTGGAGGGGGGTTTGCAGCACAAAGGCAGCTGTGCTGAGCACCACCTCTAACCTTCCTGATTGCCAAAACTAAACGGGCTTGGTTTCAGCAGAAATGGAAATCTGAGGAAAGGTATAGTAGAATACATGTCAGATATTATAGTAGCCAGGCAGGGGAAATCTTGCAAAAATATAATGACATGCTATAATAACAGTATCTCAAGGTATGTGTGTGTATTTGTATAAAATTATTACAGATAGTATATAGTTTTGGGGAAGGCTCAGTATTGTGGAAAGGGGCGGATCTTTGTCTCCTAACATCAGCAGAATTCATTGTCTTAAATGTCAGGCAGGGGAAGTGTTTAGCAACCCTTAAATATAACGTGTCCTTAAATATATTGGTGTTCCCTGTGTTTTACCTTCGTGAAACCTGATGTCAGCTTTGTGGCAGCTCTTCTGAAGAGTGACATCCACAGCTCTGGTAATTTCCCTTTTGGGGCTTTCTTCTTGCATGGGCAGAGCTTAGAGAGAACTTAACCCCAGTCAGTAAACCACAGAGAGTGCTGTGGTGGGTACGTAGTGGTAGGTGCATGGAGGAACTCCTTTGCTGTGCGCTTGGAATGAGGCACTGAACGCCTCTATCTCCACGTCACTGAAAGCATGTGGCTTAAGAGAAACTGTATACTGGCAACTGTGGAAAAATGGTGTGGAGCCCTTGTGAGAAAAGAAGGAATAAGATTTTTTTTGGTACAAAACCAGCAAGTGACACCGATACCTGCCCAGAGGTTCTCTTATTGCATCCCTCTCCCCTCTCCTGGTGTGCTGTGGACACAGTGGAGCACAGGCTGAACAACCTTTTTATTGCCACCTCCACAGTAAATATGATGTAGAGTCTGAAGCATTGCAATGTGTTACAAGTCAGTCTGCTTCTGCTGTCTGCCCGGATTCCTGTCATTATTGTTAAGGCTTAGAAAAGTGCCCATCACTAATGCTGGTGGACAAAGCAATCTTCTTGTTAAACTACTCAATCAGTGCAGTGATGCTTTTCAAAGCGCTGCTTTTTCATTTCACTTTAAATGTCTTATGATGGAGCTTCTGTCAGTCCCATTGGGAATTATTTCGTAGTCCGATGCGCCTAAGGATCACAAAGAGTTACATGGTTATTGAGTTTGAATTCTTCCTTTATTTGGCTTCCGCCTTTCATTTACCCATCTTCCATGTGCCTAGCCTTTTAACGTTTCAGTTCTTTTCAAACCTTCACCCATGCAATCATTCTTACCGAACCTTAATTTTGTGGTTGTACTGTGTATTGGTTGACAGCTTTTGAGCACGTTGCCTCCTTAACCTGAGTTTTCTTTCCAGCTGATGGACTCCAGCATTTAGAAGTGTACTGGGCTTACAGGTTGCTCAAATAACTTATTTGAGAAATACGTACTGTTTGGATACATTGTGGAAAGGTTTGTGCCTTTTATCATCTTCTAATTGGATGACAATGATATAAAGCAATGAAATAGAAAACGATGGGGGATTATATTCATATTAAAGTATTTTGCTCCAACGATCTTTTGCTTCCCTGTGAGATTTTGTTTGTTTCTTTAGATCTGCTAGAGAAGTCTCGTGTTGTTAAGCAGCCAAGAGGTGAAAGAAACTTTCACATTTTCTACCAGATACTGTCCGGTGCCTCAGAAGACTTCCTCTGTAAGTGTTGCCCTTGTGCCATTTTCAGAGATGAGTTGTCTTTATATTTAATGTGCTGTTTCATGCACATCATCTTCTGTGAGAAATGTGATATTGATTCATTTTTCAAATTATCGGTGGTAGTGGCAATAGTAAAATATATGGGTTAGTAGTATCCAGACATCTGGGTCAGAATTGGCTCTGCAGTGTATTATAAACAAAGAAGAAAGCCTATTCTTATTCAGAAGGCTTGTAATTAAAATATTCTTCAAGAAAACGTAATCCTACTAGTAACAACAGTTCTTGACAATAGTGTCTCTGGGGTAAAAGAGCTACTGACACAAATGCTGTTACTAATGCTATTTTTATCTGATTTATTAGGCAAACTCAAACTGGAGCGCGACTTCAGCAGATACAACTACCTTGGCCTGGATTCTGCCAAAGTGAATGGCGTGGATGATGCTGCAAACTTCAGAACAGTCAGGGTAAGAAGTAATGGGTTGGGTGTAAACCCCCAAAGGGCTCACCAATAATGCAGAGTTCTTACCCCATCGGTCTGGCCATTCGCGCTGGGCTGGGAGGGACACCTTTTCTGTGTTGTTTTCGGAGCGCTCCGCGCCTTTTGTGCAAAGGTATGGTGTGTTTGCTTAGGGAAGCTTGGCTACAACTGGCAAATACAAAAGAACCAAGTTTCTGGAGTGGGAATACAAAAAAGACCAAAAAAAACTAAAAAAAAAAAGGAAGGGAAAACCCCCCAAAGCCCAGACCCCTCAATCAGATCACAGAAAACGTTATATTTGCAGTTGCTTGTGATGGCAGTGACTGAGCTTCATGAACCAGGTGATGCTGACCAAGTTGAAAGAAAAAGAGGGCTGGGGTGGTTCTCAAGATGATTTACTGTGATGTTTTTGCTTGATTGTACTCAGGGACAGGAAGAATACAGGACCCTGTTACCCAGTGAATGCAAATTTAGGTTCAAAAAGTTACTGGCTTTTGGAGAAACAGAGTGAACTGAGAAGGCAGCAGTACCTGTTCGCTTGACTGTGAAAAATTGGGTTGGGTTATAAACTAAATTCAGTGGCTAAAGAAAAAAAAAAAAGTGCTGCATTTTTGAAACCCATAAATGGAGTGAATCCTAGAAGTGGACTGGACTGACATGCCAGCTCAATTACCACATCTTCTGTAACCTGTCTTTTATATTAAAAACCTTACTTATCTAAGTGTAGAAACTATATCATGTTCTTTCTGTAGCAAAAGTGTTCATAAAACATTTCTAATTTATGCTAATACAGGTAAACCATGAATTTTGCAAGTATGATCTGTTTTAAATGTGGATTCTTTTAACTCATAATTTTACCTGTCCCCTTTACAGAATGCAATGCAGATCGTTGGCTTTATGGATCATGAAACACAGTCTGTTTTTGAGGTGGTGGCAGCCGTTCTGAAATTGGGAAATATTGAATTTAAGCCTGAATCTCGTGTGAATGGCTTAGATGAAAGTAAAATCAAAGATAAAAATGGTAAGATGAGATTACTGACTGGAGGAAAAACACCAATTTGTCTGAAGTCGTTACTAATTTTGTCACTTCTGTAGACATAGAATATCCTTACAGATGAAGTAAATTAGATTGTTGCCAAATCTCACCCACAGGCAAACATGGGTTGAATTCTCCCATTTCAGTTGCTCTGTTTGAAGTTCCAAAAATGATTATTTTCTTTTTTCCTACTTTATTAACACTTTCTTCTGAAATGTTAAATGCTACTATGCATTTGTGTAACTGCTTGGTTACTCTGCAGTGGAGACTTCTAGTTCTTTTGTAGTAGGGCGTTTCTGTCTGCAATATCAGATTCATTTGGTCATGTTTTTGTAGTGGATGCATTTTTGAAAGTTCATTGATTTTTCCTTTGTAAGATTTTCATCATGAAAAATAGTCTGTGATAAATGGAAGAAAAGTTGCTTCACAAAAATAACCAAATAGAAAGTGCTTTCAAAACTAATAACTGTGCTTCCTCATGCTGTGCATGTTTTTAAAAACTGTGCTTGGCAGGGTAGTGGGGAGAGAGTGTGGATGGGGGACACCTCTCTTGAAGAAAACCTGTTTTGGGGAAATGCTGAACTACTTAAAAGCTAATAGTTTGGGGGAAGAAAAAGCAACGATACAAAAGGATTCATTATATTTACACTGTCCTTTTCCACGCTAGAACTCAAGGAAATCTGCGAGTTGACGGGAATAGACCAGTCTGTATTGGAAAGAGCTTTCAGCTTCCGGACGGTTGAAGCTAAGCAAGAGAAAGTTTCAACAACACTAAATGTGGCTCAGGTAAAAAGAGGTCCTCATTTTAAAGGAATTATTTTAAATGGCAGTTTATTCTACATGACTAAACCATGCCCAAATAAAAACTGCAACAGGCTGTACCGAATAAAACATATCACTAACATAAATGTGTTTTTTCTTCAGCTATTTCTACATGTTCAAATATACTGGATGTTTTGTCTTTATATATGAATTACCTTAAAAAGATGTGGGATAGGAAAACGTTGGAGAGTGAAAAAAACAAAACAGTTCTGCGCAAAATGCCTGTTGAAATTGTTGTGGCAGACTGTTTTCAGTTAGAGCAACTGGTGTAATTCCATGTGAGTTGTATGCCCCAGGCTGCTGGAAAACTTTTGCTGCCAGTTTATCTTTCTGTACCGCCGCCGAGGCAGTGTGATTGCCACCTGTGTCTCATCAGCTCGGGCTAGCAGGGATGTCGTTTTCCCAACCGCAGCTGCTCAAGTCCCTTTGCTTAGGATTAGGATGGGGGATGAGAGTCTTTAGAGGATATCCAGATCAGCAGGCAGGGAGTAGAAGTGCCCTGATTGTGGCCGCTCTTCCAGCCATCCCGCAGCCTGGAAAGCAGAGGGATGCACCAGGAAGCCGCCAAAGTGTCCTGGCACCGCTGGTCTGGTCCCGGAACCTGTTTAGGCAGAGGCACTGCTGCCTGAGCCGTTCTCACTCTCTTCATAGCACCTTTAAGATACGGCAGTAACGTAAAAAGTTTGGGATCAGCCCAGCATTTGTAATATTTTTCTTCCTTCTTCTGTTTAGGCCTACTACGCCCGTGATGCTCTGGCAAAGAATTTGTACAGCCGACTGTTTTCTTGGCTTGTTACCAGAATCAATGAGAGCATTAAGGTATTGTTGTTTTGTGCCTGTCAAAAAAATCAATAGAAATCCTTTAAATTAAAGTGGACAGTAAAACCGTACTTGCGAATTTAATTTTTCGTGGTTGTACAGTGTTACACATGGTATAGGTGGATAACTGTATCTCGCAGCTCAACAAATTGCTGTCTGCTCTGCTTTTAAGCTTATGAAAATAGTCATATTTAGTGTATTTTGGGAAACCATACTTAATGTTTTAGTTTACAGAATTTGACACCCTACTTGCGAGATTTTTGTTAGTTTTCTTGATTTCCAAGTATGGAATGTACAGATGACTGACTCAATGTTTAATTTTTTTTTAAAGGCACAAACAAAAGTGAGAAAGAAGGTAATGGGAGTGCTGGACATCTATGGCTTTGAAATTTTTGAGGTAAGACCTTTATAATGGTAAATACCAAATGTGAGAGCTGTTATTAAAGCTTGATAGAGTAGTTCATGAATGTGTAATCAGAATACATGTAATTTGAATCAAGTGTTTCATTTCTGACAAAAAAACGCTAGAAGAGTAAGCTAAAGAGAGATGTCTTAGCACGTCTGGCAAATGAAACAAAAATTTATGAAAGCCCAACTTGTGTTTTTACACCATCGGTAAATAAATATTTATGATGGGTAAACTAAATATATTTTGTTGTGACATATGTTCTGGCATAAGAGAAATTCTGGCAGTGTCAGTTCTGCCCTGAGGTATTTTGTGGATGCCTTTGAACAAGCTTTGTATCTTTTAAAAAACACAACAAAAACTATACCTTTTTTCCTGTCAAAATTAAGTAAGGAATTATATTCCATTTCATCTCGGTTCACTTAGATAAATATTCTGTACAGATTCCTAGCTAACGATCTGTAGCTCACTGCTGTTTGTTTATGATAGTATTTTTAGACTGGTGGTATTCTGAAACAAAAACAATAAATGAGGAATTTTTAATTGGGTTAGAGAACACCAGGGAGAGGGAGTTTTCATAAATCTTACCCTGGCAGTTTATTTTTAAGAGATTTATAGATCTCGGCTGGAAACGGTGTATAATAAACTAGAAACTCAACTGGCAAGAAAAATCAGTAGAAACCTTGCAATCCTTACTCACTTTCCCTGCGCCCTTCTTGAAAATCCAGGGAGCGTGTTTAAACTGTGTTGAATATAGGAATAATCCAGACAAAGTGTAATTACGTATGGGAGGGTGGTGTAAGTTTTATTTCAGAAGCATAACATCAAAGTATGTGCGAATCAAAATGCCCCTATGAAGAGGAGAAACAGAGCTGATGCTTCACGGGTTTACTAAGCTAGGTTGTATTGTTTGCATTAAACATAAGAGCGTATTTATGAAAACACATTGCAAGTGGTCAGGTGGCTGAATGCAGATCTTGGTGCCAGATCTCTCTCCGGAGTTGGTCCTTGGCATACCTTTAGAAGGCTGGACACTAGCATGGTACTGCCAGCATCTTCGGGCAGGACTTGTTTTCGCTGGGTCTTTCTTTTATGTTTGATTAAGGATAAACATGTAGGGTGAGGTGGAAGATGGAAGCTTGTGCTAGCACACAAACCAACTGAGTAATCGTGTTTGTGGGATGGTGTTGCAGAAACAAGGTTGTTTCACCCGAGTAATTTTATTTTTTGTAGGAGTTTGACGTCTTAGAAAGTAGTAAAAGCTGTTGAGTTCAGGAGTTGTATTTCTGCAGAAGAAAAGTATAAAAACAAAGCTCTTTTCACTTACCTGGCATACTGAATTACAATGTAGCTTTCCTGATTTATGCAAACTCAAAAGCTTTAGAACTTTTAATAAGCATATAATAAGCAAATAAGCATTGATCTCATCAATGCTTACAAATACTTAAAGGGAGGGGGCCAGGAGGAGGGGGCCAGTCTTTTTTCAGCGGTCCCCAATGATAGAACAAGAGGTAATGGGCACAAACTTGAATATAGGAAGTTCCATCTGAACATGAGGGGGAACTTTACTATGAGGGTGGCAGAACACTGGAACAGGCTGCCCAGAGAGGTGGTGGAGTCTCTGACTCTGGAGACATTCCAAACCCGCCTGGACGCCACCCTGTGCAACCTGCTGTAGGTGGACCTGCTCTGGCAGAGGGGTTGGACTGGATGATCTCCAGAGGTCCCTTCCAACCCCTAATATTCTGTGATTCTCTGTGAAAACAGTACAGACAGCTATTGTTCAGTCCTTTAAATGCTGAGTATTGGTTCTACTGGAAGAGGTGCGAAAGGTTTGCCTTCTGACTCAAGAGGATCAAATTCACACGTTCACACAAGACTGGACTGTTCCTTTCCTGAGTTAAGACCTGTGTCAAGAACACTAGCCAAGTGGCTTGGTTCAGCATCACAGAAATAAATGGAATTTTTTCTGAACAGGCAAAATGGGATTCAGGTAGTATGCTGGAAACATACACGGCTTGTATTGTACCATATTTTAATTTTAAGATGTTTGAAACAGAAACTTGATTGGTTTAGGTTTCTAGAGGTAACTAGTACAGTTACTGGCATTGAGACAGCATGGCACTACTGTCATTCAAAGGGTGAATCGTAGAAAAACAATCTACTAGAAAATCCTGAATCGGCTGTGTTTCCAGTACCGCCCACTTAACCATCTCTGTGTTTCCAGACAGGTTAATTTTATAATCAGAAACTGCTGACTTATTCTCAGTTGAATCAAAAGCAAAGATATTCTTTCAAGGCAAAAGCAAATTTATTTTCTGTACAGCTCTATTTGGAACAAAAGATGACGTTATGTCACAGTCCTTTAATTGAGTAAAATAATTCTGTAATGAACACTGTATAGACAAACTGTGACTGGTCTTGTCATCACCTGAATGAATGTCATGTATATTGACTCAAATATTTTTGTGTTGAGTTTTGTAATAAATGATTGAATCTCACACAAATTATTAAGGATCTTGAGAAAATGCTTAGAAAAAGCAATATCATTGAGAATTTAAGTAACCACTTCACAGAAAATGCATTGTTTAAAATTAATTATATTAAACCAATCAATAAATGAATGAAATGTTAACACTGTACAATACAGTAACTCAAAGAAAATTCAATAATGTCTTAAGATTTATAGCGTTTAAAATATAGTGGAATTTGGAGTGTGTTGTACATTTGTAAACATGATGGCTAAACATTCAAAATATTAGCTGAGGTGTAGCTCATGGCAGTAATTATATCCATCTAATTATAAATTACTTAAAACCACTGACTAAAAATGTGCACTACCCTTTTGAACCTAATTCTTAAGTCAGATTTTGATTTTCATGTCTGTTCTTGAAGGTTAGAACTAACATGATCTCTACAAAGAATGTCTTTTGGCAAAAATATATTTGAAAGACTTCCTTATCTGTGAACTTGTGCATTTTAAACTTGTAAGCTATTTGATATGCTGAAGATAAAAAGGCCTACTTTAATCATGTTTTTACTCAGGAAGCAGATAGCTTTATCATTAGTGTGTGTTCTTTGACCTAAAGTGTCCTTGTACCTTGGAGACAGAAGATATAAAAAATATAGAAGGTGTAGAAGGTAGAGTTTTTATATACATGCTAAGTATTTACACATGAAGCTTAATACCATTGAAATAAGTAGCAAGATATGTGTTCACTGAAGAGTGTTTTGTTTTGGGGTTTCAGGTGGTTTTATTTTTTGTTCCTTTATTATTACACTTACCCCTCAGGATCACTGAAAGAATAAACTAATGATAGTCTAGTTTACCTGGTGTAATGTTTCCACTTAAAAGTTATTGGAATACATTATGGACTAGTCTGCTTCCACTGCAAAAACATCAGCTTGCTACAGATTTTTGAAGGCTTTTTATTTTGTTTCATCATGGGCAGGGCAGACATATTTCTTGGGCCTTACTCCTGTTTAGGATGATTCTTTATCTCATCCTACAATTGGTCCTATAAGAAGAGTAAAGAAATACAGATTTACCATTGTGAAAGATCCTACACTTCACCTTCTGGTGACGATAGCAGTCTTGTTATATACTATGTGAATTGAAGCTTATATAAAGGATAACTTTTTTCATCTATTTTTGAAAGATTATTTACTGTCCACTGTAATTTCTACAATTATCTGTAATTTAAGATGAAGTTAATTTACAAAGTAACTGGAGGTTGAAATCTAACAAAGGAAAGATACTGGAGTATAGATAATGCTGGCATATACTCTTTGGGATTTAGTTTCTGCTAGTATTTTTACCAAGCACAAACCCCGTTTTTCAGACAAACCCCAAGCTATCCAAGAAAACAGATTTAAGGACTTGGCTGTCCAAAAATTCAGATTAGGGGAATTTAAATCTATCGATAATCCTCAGCCTCTGCGGGTTTGGCAGATGTCACCAGCGAGCTTGGCTAAACAATCCACAAAATAGGTGCTGTAAAGCTGTGTTTACTTTTGAATCCTGCCATGCCCTTTGTGGTAAGCGGTATGCTGGGACTGAATGTTTTGAAAGTGAAATGCTGAAATCTTGGGTGTCCCTGTCTAAATTGTCTATGGGCGAGGATTTAGGGAGTAGGATTAGTGTGAAAACGCAGGCTACAGGACCGGCTTGGTTGCGTAACGCTGCTGGAGCTACAGCAATGGATTGAAGCCTGACACTAATTGCTCCGAGTATGTTGATCTACATTTTTGAGCGGCTGCACGCAGACTCAGTCTGCAGTCTAGACTGTGATTTGAGATGGGGCAGGGATGGTGGTTGGTGGCACCGGGAATTTCAGCACCAACTAGATTGCAGACTTCCCAGGGTAGGTTTAGGGCTGGTCCCATTTTATTCCACATCTGATTCTGTATTTTTGGGCAGAAGCGGTTTCTGCATCTCTGCAAAACGTCAGCGTTGGGTTGTGGAAGGGGTGGGGTTTATGAAAAAGAAATGAAGGCTGTAGAAGGCAGATCACTGAGGGCCTGGCAGGCTTCAGCAGAGATGAGCAGAAGACTCATTCTGTTCAGTCTGGACGGTTAATTTTCTGTTGTGTATGTTTCTTGTGTAGATGAGGGCTAGGGTATGTAAAAGTGAATCTCATGGAGCGAACATGAATATTTCATCCTGCCTAGCCCTCACAGATAAAAATGTCTGTCGGTGCTAGTTGGCTTAAAGGCTTTACTCTGAATTTTCAGGAGCCACTGTGTAGCTGATCCATATAACAAAGCTAATGATTTGGAGTGCATTTTTATGGAAGTTAAGGCTGCCAAATAAGTCTTATTCTTGACATTTGCCAGGCCCTGAGAAGACAGTTTGAGAGTGTGAACACTTTCTGCTCAGTCCCTCGGTGGAGCAGTTAGTTCCACATATTTTAGCCAGGTGAGAAGCGGGGATGCACTGGGCATAGAGCTGCAAAAGTAAAGACTGCAGAAAGAGGGGGACTGTTTCCATCTGGCCCTCAGACATCTGCTGAGCGTTGGCTTGAGGTGATGTGAATGCCTTGTCTTTGGGGACAGCATCTGACCTTTTGCTCCAGGTACACAAGAACATGCAAAGACGTGGCAGCATCCATCGCATTCTGCATAAAACCCAGCAGTAAATAAAATGCCGCTAACAATAGAATCAAACAAGCCACCCAGCAGTAAAACCAGGTCTGTTTCTCAACAGTCTGTGATGCGCTTTGATAGTGCTTCTATTTATTTACAGTAATTAGCTTGTTTCTTGTGTGTAAAAGTCCCTTGTGGTGATGGAAATAAGCTTGGTTGTACTGCATATACTACGTAAACTGTCATCTGGACGTTGATAAAACGCCAATATCTTTATTGGGGGAATGCATTAGAAATAGGAAGAATGCAGTTTTGTTATATTGACAAGTTCATAGTTGTGGTAATTACCTGTTTTTAGAAGGTAAACACTGAAAATACCGTTCTGAGATGTTTAAGGCATGAAAAAACTGGGGAGGTGTTTCCACCTTTACCATAAACCTATATGACAGCTCGGTCCAGTTGCTGAATAGTTGCTTTGCCTTTTTCTGTCGTGTTCATTGGATGAAGGAAATTGCAGTTGCTGTGGGGCAAGCCGAGCTCTCAGAGATTGCTGCTGGCCCAGAGACTTCCCCCCATCCCACCCCGCAGGGTGATTTTACTGGAGAAGGGTCTAGTTATTTGCTAGAAAGATGTACTTCTTAAAGAGAGGGGGAAAAAAGAACATGGAGAAAACCAGCTTATCAGGATCTTCTTTTATCTTCATCCTTTCATTATTTTCGTTCTTTTGGGCTCTGGGGACCCTTTCTTCATATCTTGACTTTGTCTCCGACTCAGCCATGGATATCTGTTGTCGTGGTAGTAGCCTTAATCTCCAGACCGTAACTTCTGGCCGTCTCTTCCAGGCACTATTCCTTGCAACAGATTTCCTTTTCAAAATGGTTCAACCCCTCTCTGATGCCCATGAGCGTATCTGATTGCCCAGTCTAGTGTGAATGAGGAGAACTGCATTTTTAATCTATAATTGATCAACTACATCTGCTGGCAGGTGTTATGAAAGAGTGGAGCTTTACAGAGAGGGACCCTTGGTTGGACACCTAGGTGCTATGGAGATTTTAAAATGCAGTTAAAGCAATAATTTCCTTAAATGCTAGAATGCTCGGAAACAGACATTCATCCCAGGAAGTTAATCACCATTTAATTAATCGCGTTATAATTTAAGTATTTAGAGAGGCTTGTTTTGCAAAACACAGGTTTATGAAGTAAATCCAATTGGCTGGCTGTTTCCAACGGAGGAAATATTTGAAACACTGGAGCAAATATACAGAAATGCTCTGCTTCCGTTTGTGAGAATAACGTTTTGTCTATTATATCTTAGTAGAGCAGCTATTATGTCTTAGTAGAGGAATGGATAAAATACATAGTAGGATCTTGCCTATTTGTAATTCCTGTTGTTCCAGGACTGTAATTTGTCAGGTTGAGTTTGCTGACGTGATTGTACCTGGGTTTCCCCGTGGATCACATACGCATTGTGTGCACTGAGTGCACTGTAGATATTGCCCTTTTAACTCCAAATTTGGTTTAGACCTGTGTGTCCAGACACCACAGGTGAGAGCAACATGGATTTCAGGGTGCCTGGTTCTCTACCAGCGCCCAGTAGCATGGATAAGGACTGAAGTTGGTTGTGCTACACAAATACGGAAAATGGATAATCCCCGATTGTTTCCATTAGATACACAGAAACATAGTTTGATTACATATACATGGAATATTTATAGTTAAATGATATGCCTCTCTAGTTCTTTGCCTCCAGAGATATTTACACAAAAGCACAGAGCTTATTCTAGTTTACAGGAGATATTTTTCAATTAAGTGTGATTACTCAAATTTTTTTATATGTAAACAGAAAAGTAAGGGATAAATACTGATAACATATCTTCACTAACTGCAGAAAATTAAAAAATTGCTATAACAGGGTCACATGTAGTTCATTGCTTTCTAAGATAGAAATGGGGGTGTTTTTAATTTTCTTTAAATGCACTTTCCCCATTTTGCTGATTTTCATTTTCTAGCACTTATATTTCTTAGTTTCATCTCATAAACTCATATGCTTCTGTGGCCATACCTAAAAATCCCTATCCCCAGACACCACAGTAGGATATAAATTAAATTTGCTGGTTGGTTTCCCCATTCATCTCAGTGAAGCGAGTATGTTAGTCTATTATCATCATTACTTTTGCCATCTGGCTTTTCCTCTAGGAGCCTGAGTAATAGTCTAGGGGCCTGAAGGAACTACCTGGGATCACCTGCCTATGTTAGGAGACTTCTGATGCCCAGGGCTGCATTGATGTTGAAAAAAGTTACTTTCTGGGACTGTATGTGTTAAAGCAAAACCCCCTGATATTGATCAAAAAGTTCATTTTAATGGCACTAGTTCTGTTGATTCCAACAGACAGTCTCATGACTTGAAATGTTTTAGCATTTGTTTAAAATTATGCTTTTCATTTAAATATTTCTTATGTATTTTTTAGTTGTATGTGTTCTATAAGGCATTTGAAAAGGTGTTGCTGAACACCTTTTTGTCAGTGTGGTTGTAGGCTGGGCGATATGTAGATTTTTGAATTGGCTCTCAACAAAAACTAGCGTGATGAAAAATTAAGAAGGAAGAGGAGATATTGAGGAGCACACTGTTTGTAGTCTGTAGATTTGGATCAATGACATATGCTTAATTTGGGGAACATAGTGAAGTGGAGAGGACACGAGAAAATGGAACACTTCAACTAGGACTTTATGAGACAGGTGGAAGACAAAAATTTATTCCTACCTTTTAGTATGGAAAAGTAATCAGTTTTAAATTTTAAGTAGGTATCTTAGTTGCCGCATTGTCTCTGGAAATGACTGGAATCTGGGTACTCGAAAGTGAATTTCAATTCTCTATGGGAAGAGAAGGTTAGAAAGTAATTGGTTTTCATAGGAAAATGCCCTGGTTTAGATATTTTGTGTTCATAAATCTCATGCAGGAAATGACACTCAGCATCAACATATGGATGTGTTTCTGCCTGAGAGCAGTCAGAGACTATTAGCCTAAATTTATTTATTTATTTAACAATAATATTTTTACTTTGTCTGTTTGCTGCTGATATTTTACTGGTATAATAATGTATAAGGTTGGGAACATCCATATATGTTTTTTCAGATGATTGCATCATACACATGACTGGAATCGTCCAAAGAAGAAATTAGGTATAATATTAAAGAACAAAAAGTATTTTCCTTAGACTTTCAAGCACCTGTATGTAATTCATGTAATAGCAGTGGTTCAGAATTAGAATGTTTTTTCTTTTCATGGTTCACTAACAACCCAGTGAGTACAACATTGCGATCTGCTTGTGTGTATAAGCACTAGATTTTTGCACGGAGCAGAATTTTTTAGAGTTCAAAAACTTGCTATTCATGAAACACCACCCTGATGCTTGGTAGTTTGAAGGTTGATAAAAAATAAAGCTGTATGAGCAAGGCACCGTTCTTTGTGAAATGAAAACCATGGTGAAGTAGGCCTTGATTTTTGTCAGTGAGTTTTTCTACTTGTCTAAATTTATTGTTGCACCTGATAAAAGATTGAGAGGATAAGCTGAGGGTGGTTGGCTGATCTGTATCTATAAATTTGACATGACTTTAAGCCTATCTCAGGTGACATTCTGTTTCCCAGTACCTTTAATTTAATTTCAGAGGCTGAGTGGTTTTTTTCTTCCTCAAAGGTTGTATTTTGTATTCCACAGTGATTTCCAAGGGGTAGTTTGAAATGCTGCTATAAAAGTGCAGGAATTGAAGCGATGCTTTCAACATTAGAGTAGCAGAATTACAGCCTGGAAGAGGAGCTGACACTTTGAGAATTACTGGTCTTAAGTTTTTGGGTTTTTCTAAAATTTCAGAAGAATATTTGAATTTACTAACTGTTCCTGAAATTTTGTGTCTGACCGTGCTGCTTCTGTGTTTGTCAAACCCATTTCTGGCATGTAATGCCAGCATAAGGTGCAAGTACAGTGTCTTGATGGCTGGATCCTCCCAGCCTCTTTCTCCTGAATTAGTGTTGTGCTGTCACTGATATTAACCATTCTCTATTTTCTTCTAAAAAACAATGTCAGAAGTCCTTTAGATTACATCTAGTTCTAACATACTGATTTCTAGGAGCCTTCGTTAAAATACTGGGGGACAATTAATTTGTAAGCATTCATCTATGATTTGGGAAGCCTTCACATAATAAAAAATTATAGATAGGCAATAAGGGAGAATAAATTCACAGAACCTCTCTTGCCTTATTCAGGTAAGTCCAGAGATAATCGATCTAATAATTTTTTCATGCAGTGTTTCTTAAAACCTGTAGGAAGTGCCTCTTTCTGAAGTGTATTTAATTTACCAAATGTCTTCTGGTCTGTTCAGAGTTAAGTGTTTTGAGAATTTCAGTAATTCGAAATGTTTTTCCTGATTTTCTTTGCTGTAATTAACTGTTAGCCTTTTGGTCTGTATCGTACATAAAGACCAAAATCAGTACTGCTCTTCAATGACTTTTTTCCTGGAATAGCATTTTTCAGTGGCTTGGCGACGTCAAATAGAATTTCATAGCTTAGGAAGCGATTTGTGAAGACCTCTGTGGATTTTGGTTTGCCTTTCTTTGGCAAACCATAAATATTACAGATACATAGCAAATCAGGAAAGCATCTAGCAATTACTTTAATATATTGTTAATGACATTTTAGTCAGATGGTTTAGCTGGATTTGCAGTTAAGTTTCCACCCTCTTTGGAGACAAAGACTGTGTATAACATTTGAATGAAAAGTCCTGCATTCCTTGTAATCGGAATAGCATGGTCTTTTGGAGAAACGATCTTTTCTGGGTTGGGATGTGCCTGGCAGGAGGATGCAGAATGTGTTTTACCCTTCCTTTTTGCAGAGTGATGTGTCAATTGGGGTCCTCTTACTTCAAACTCAGTATATCGAAAGTGATGGCCTTATGTGAATGTGTCAAATAAACTTTTATTTATTCTTCCTCCAGTACTCTCTCTTCCCTTCCCCATCTCCTTTGCCTTTACTGAGATTTGTTTACTGCAGGTTATATATATGGCTTTTTGCGACAAAAGATACATGGTTATTTAGAGACGTGACAATGCAAGAATGGTGTTCTGTGTTAGAGCCTGAAGTGCCTCAATCCCTTGCTTTATGTGATAATCTCTGGATACCTAAAGATACACTCATCTACAAAAAAAATAATACAGAACGTTTATGTAGTACTTCACATTTTCAGTGACATACAAATATAAGTCTGATGAAAAAAATGATTGATTTGGTACCCTAAATAAATGCTAATAGATGTTTTATATTCTGTGTTGTTATGGAAGGAGTATAAGTACTGACTGCAGTTTATGTAATTTCTTTTTGCAACAGAATGCAGTAAGTATGACTTGTTTGCAGTGCTGGTTTTGATGCATGCCAAATTTTAACTTTCTCATCTAGAGCTATGCAAATTTTGCAATCTCGGATTGATAATTGCAGTTGGTGTGATGAGCAGTTTGGTGTGGCTGAGAAATTTTGGTGATCAGCTATGATTTTGCTTTACCTAAAACTAAAATGATGAAAGCAATCTGTGCTACCTCGATATTGTCTAATCTGCTTGCGTGTTCTTAATCTCATTTTAGCAACCAGATCCGTAATTTAAACATTTAAATGATTTTAGTCATAAATCATTTTTATGACTAAAATGATTTGTCATAAAAATTCTCTCACCGTAACTTGAGCTTCACAGGTATTGTATAGCAGACTTACTTGATAGTGTAAAAAGGCGTAGTGGTTTATTCTGCAAATTTTCAGGCTTCCTAAATAACCAGAGTGTTCTTGATGACTAGTAATTAAGAAAGGGGGGAAAGGGGGAAAAAAAAAAAGGGAGGGGGCGGAGGGAGGGAACGGAACCCAACCACCCCAAAGCCAAGAAGACCAGCAACGGATATCCAAAATTACTCTTGATTGCAGTTATTTCTGCAGATACGTGTATGGAATTCTTACAGTATTAATGACTCTTTCAAGCACTGGGGAAAAAAAAAAAACCAGTGAAGCTGCTGTTCCCTTTTTTTTCTTTGAAAGTGGCATTTTAAACCAGTCCTCAGCACGGGCACCTGGCCTCCGAACTGCACTGCATGCCTTCAAGATAGTGTGGTGGTGAACTGCAGCTTTTACGCTGCAATCTGGTGTTAGCAGTAAAACTTCAGT
This sequence comes from Chionis minor, assembly GCA_013398295.1. Classification (NCBI taxonomy): domain Eukaryota; kingdom Metazoa; phylum Chordata; class Aves; order Charadriiformes; family Chionidae; genus Chionis; species Chionis minor. The sequence continues at coordinate 356,937 of VZSF01005035.1, forward strand.
TGACTTGAACGCGAGGGCTTTACTTGTGGTATTTCGGGTCTTGCCTCGGCCATCGTTTCCGATGCTGGTGTGTGTCCCTCTGGAAGCTGTAACGTCGCAGCCCTGCTCCAGCCACAGTCCTTGTGATGGAGCCTTCCAGGGTCTGCTCTCTTCCCTGGTCCCGTCTGCAAAGGGTCGCCCGTGTGCTCACTCCCTGACCCAGTTTTATATATGGATTAGCCTTTTAAAAGATTTTTTGCTTGATAATTCCCATCGTTTCATGGGGCAATTACCCGAGCGGTTTGGCAGGGAGGAGGTGGGGTGACCCCTGGAGACAATAATCTCTTAACCCAGGCTCAGCCGCAACCAGAACAGCAGCTTGGGTGCCTCAGTCTGTAGTGAAATAGGATATTTTATTTGCTACTGAGCGATCCTGGTTGGAAAAGAGCTAATGCTACCGTCATAATTTTATTTATCAGAACCTCCAGGAGATTACGTTTTTCACACAGGGATTGGTGCAGGCAAAGCTCTGGTGCTTTATTCCCTGACACCACTGGCCTCCATATGATCCCTCCCAAGGAATCCATACAGAGGCGTCAGGAGTGTAAACCTGCAGAGTTTTTGTCCCTCCCAATGGAGAAAGCCTCAGGGAAGGATTTGGTCTGAAATGTCCAAACTAATCTCATTCTCAGTAAAATATTACTGGAACCGTCACCTCACAAAGCTGGAAGGGGTAGTTTAATAAAGTGGCGTGTTGACATGCAGCTGCTGCAGTAACTTACTCCAGCTGAGTTCCAGGGTGTTTACACAGCGGCAAACGCAAACATGTTTTATCTGACAGGACAACAGCTTTGAGCAATTCATTATCAACTACTGTAATGAGAAGTTGCAGCAGATCTTTATTGAACTTACCCTCAAAGAAGAGCAGGAGGAATACATCCGAGAGGTAATACTTGATGCATCTTTCCTTATCCTCTTCCCGTTGTCCCAGTAATGAAGATACACAGGCGTGCATGCTGGAACCCATTTTCAGGGAACAAGGTCACTTTTTGACGACAGGCCTGGCACGGAGCATCTTTGTGTAGGACTGTGTGGTGGTTGTATTAAGCTAAAAAAAGTTGGGTTTGGTTTTGTTTCACGTTATGAATCCTCCAGGTATAAAGCAGACCCGACTCATTCACTGTTAAAAATGACTGGCAGTTCTGAGCACGGGCTAATTACTAGAAGACTATTACTGGTTTCTGGTATTAATGCCATTACCCTACAGCCTGTGTTTTGGATTATGTGGTGGCATCTGGGATACACCTCAACAGCGGCCACAGCTAATCCTGTTTTCAAAAGGGAACTGGGTGGGTGAAACAAGAGCATGCAGGAAGAAGGAAAATATGAATAGATTTTGGTTCTAGTTTTCTTTCAGTTAAGTATTGAAGGGATCTGTGTGAACTTTATGGCTAAATGTAAGCTGTGCTTTGCAGCCCAGACTCTGCTGTTTGATGGTATTCAGCGAGTGAATGTCAAATTAAAGTTCTAATAGGTTTTAGCAGTACTCCCCGTGACACACAGAGCTCAGACAAAATACCAGCTTGCAGCTGTAGCAACTGGCATACGCTGTCCATACTCAAATTGGATGATACCATTTTGCTGGATAAACATTGTTAAAAATTGAATAAAGTTCCTGCTTTATAATTCCGAGGATAATATGAAGTTTGGGCATGTCTTTTTTTTCCTTTTCGCCACCATTCAGTGGTGAAACTCTTCAGACATGACTACTGCAATTTTAGTTCTCGAATTATGGTTCAAATGCTCCGAAAAAACTAAATTGTAAGAAGTTTCACAGAATGCAAATTAAGAAGGAAATTAATATTTTCTTTTTCCAGTCCTTTGCCCTAGCAGTGTTACCTCCTCGTGCATTGGCATCTCGTCCTGGAAATTTTATCACTGATATTTGAAAAAAAAAAAAAAAAAATTAGGATATTAGGAATATCTGAACGACAGCCAGACTCTAGATTTTTCAGATAGCTCATCTAAATTTAGCTCTCTTTCTTCCTCCTGTTAAAAAAAAAAAGAAATTTTGGGAAGCTGGGATGCTTGAAGTGAAATGGGCTTATTTCCTTATAACCAGTGGGAGCGTGGGCAGAGCAGAGCGGTGCTGGGGCGGGTGGGTGGCGGGNTGGGAAGCATATAGAATTGAATTTGAAAGTCGTATCTTAGTTAATGAATATAATTTAAATCGCCTCGAGGAAAAGCTCCCACGATTGTTTTCCTGTTCAAATGTTTATTTATTTTTTTTCTAATAGGGGATTGAATGGACTCATATTGAGTATTTCAACAATGCTATAATTTGTGACCTAATAGAAAATGTAAGTTATGTTCAAGAATCTCTCTGAATAATTTTTTTAATGCATGGATTGAATTTAGCTGTAAAGTCTGTACGCATGCTCACGCACCTTGATTTTGTAAAACAAGCCATTCGTTGTATTAGTCATCTTATTTTATATGGTAAAGGTTTGGTTTACTAAATAATTATTTTTTTATAAGTCTATATGTTACTGTATTAAAAATGTTCAGCAGCACCTATGGAGGGAAAAAAAAAGTAAAAAACCACCAAACAACCCCTAAATGTTTACATTTAGTGATGGTTTCAATAGCAAGTATCACATGCTGTGTTATAAATGGCATTTCTTTTTATATGGAAACCAAAAAACTCAATGACTTGTTACTGACGGCTTTAGGTACAGAAAGTACTTGTATCTAATAAAAGGACTCCCTATGCACTTAGCATAGCAAGAAAATAAAAATTCCTTAATAATCAGAAAAGAACAGTTTTTAACCATTAACATAAAATGTATGCTGAATTTACCCATCAGATGGCTACTTTCAGTTAGGTTGGGGTTTCTACAGTCTGAGTAAGTGACACAAAATTCCAACACGAAGCTCAAGATTCAGATCTCAGAAGCAGTCTTTCAAAAACACAAATACTAAAAATCTGTTGGAAATGGGGATGGGGAAAAGAGTCTGGGTAGCAGAAGTCAAACAGGAGAAAAAAGGTCTCCTTTTTTAGGAGATGGAAGTGTGATGGACACAAACACTAAAGCTCTTGTCTCGAAACTTCAGAACCAAACTGGAATCCTGGCCATGCTAGATGAAGAATGCCTGAGACCAGGAACTGTTACCGATGACACCTTTTTGGAAAAACTGAACCAAGTCTGTGCCACTCACCAGCATTTTGAGAGCAGGATGAGCAAGTGCTCCCGGTTCCTCAATGATACCTCCTTGCCTCACAGCTGCTTCAGGATTCAGCATTACGCTGGCAAGGTATTTGGTGAAGCGGGGAAGTACGCGGTGTTTGGAGGGTGTTGAGCCCATGTGAAGCCTAAATTTGGTAGTTGGGGAGGCTCTTTGTCCATTAAATGATGTTACAGTAATGGAGGAGAATTGCTTGAGTCAATAGTCGATGTAAAAAACCCAGACCTGTCTTAATCTTTCCCATCTTAAGCCTGAGATTCGTCGTTTGGGCTGGAAGGTTTTCAGAGATTGTGCTGCTGTAGCTGAAATGGAGGGCAGTACGCCTTTCAGCGGAGGAGAAAGATGTCCCCTGTGCTTTGGCGGTGAACTGCTTGTGCTGCTAGGTCTCTGGAAATAAAAATGTTGTTTGGAATGACAACAATTCACGCACATCTTGAAGACATGGTATTTTGGAAAACATGTGCTTTGTCACTGAACTAGCTGCAGTCCTTAGCCGTGGTGATGAGAAAGTGGAGTTTTTGGACATTTGAAGGAACTGAGTTTATTTTGACAGCTTGTGTGTTTGAGCAGATGGAAGAGAAAGCTATACAGAAGGCGTGCAAATGTATTTGCTTTTACAGCATAAGCAGTGTGGATAAATACAAGTCTGATAGTTTTTGATGTATAATTCAGTATGACTTTTTATTAATGAAAATCAAAATCATTAAATTTGTAAAAGCAGACAACTTATTTTAAAAAAATTAAAAGTAAGCATAGGGGTTGAAACTATACCTCTTGTTTGAACCTGCTGAACTGTTAGTTTCGCAGAGTAATGAATATTTGGGAAGTGTTTTGTTTTGCTAGGACTGTTTAATACTTCCCTATTTTTTAACTTTCTCTCAATCTTCTGATTTTGAATAGCTCGATAATTTGCTTCTTCGAAATGGTGCTGGAAACGTCATACTTTGCGCCTTTGTGGCAGCCATTCATTAACTTTACGTTATGTATTTGCTAAGAGTATTTTGTAATTGCATATAATCTGTCAGGGATTAACATTTAGAACCTTCTTTGATTGTCCAAATTCCAAGCGAATTGAAAATACCCCAGTGCTTTGAGACGGACTGCAAACGGCGTGTGTCTTAGCAGGCAGTGAGGGGCTTCGATTGTTACTGGCATTCACTTACCCAGCTGAGCAGTCAGTCAGTTCCTCCTGTTTTGGGAGGAATGTTGTTTTTCCATCCTCAGCTGAGAACATTTTGATCTAGTCACCGGACAGCAAAAGTTTGATTCTCCTTTTATGAAATATAAGCAAGGTTGTATGAACAATTTTTTTTCAGTAGTGGCATTTACCACATCTGTCAGAAACAGAAACGCGTACTCCAAAGAGAAATGTCGCCTGACTACTCAGTCACTTGCTGCTGTGTAAAATATGGCTATGTCAGTGTTAGTTTTATTTGCTATTCTGTGTACATAGTACATATCTACAGAACTGAGAAATTATGAAGCTGAAGAATCTGTATTACCAGCCAGATGACTTGTCACAATTAATCAAACTAAATTCCCTACCCTCAAAAATTAAAAAAGCCAGTAGCAATCTGAGATTCCAAGTTCCCCTGAATGCCTCCTGGGTCTCCAGCTGCAGGTCAGAGCTTTGCATTCATGCTTGTTGTCATTGGACTGTTTTCCTGGTAAAAGTTCTTTAAAATAACAGTCCTCTGGAGACTGCACAGATAGCTACTGGCTGCTGCGATATCAAAAGGTGATATTTCATATCTTGTTTTAGTTAGGTAAATAACGTAAGGATTAGTAGTTTGAAGGGAAAGGATATTTTTGCTGCTGTGATTGGAAAGAGAGGGAGAAAACCTTTTGTCAGCCAATAAAGGGGTTGTTCTGGAGTATTGGCAAGCGGTAGTGTACCAGAGTTATCACCGAAGAAGGGTTTTTTCAATTTCAGCAACCAGAATTGATCAGCACAAGGAGCTGTTAGCAGTGTGAGAAAATACATCTCTCTCAGGAAGCGCGGTCACAGAAATTTTATCTGACAAAATAGTCCTCCAAATATAAAATTTAAAAGGAAAGCTGAAACATCTTTAGTTTGTTTTGGATAGTGACAAAGAAGGAGAAATCAATTTCTTGGTTCAATTTTGAATCGGCGTGTGCTACAGTTCCAAACATGCTCTGATGAGATTCTTCTGTATTGTTCAGGTTATGTACCAGGTGGAAGGATTTGTTGACAAAAATAATGATCTTCTGTACCGTGACCTCTCCCAAGCCATGTGGAAGGCCAGTCACTCTCTTATCAAAGCGTTGTTCCCAGAAGGGAACCCTGCTAAGATCAATCTGAAGAGACCACCGACGGCAGGTTCACAGTTCAAGGCTTCGGTTGCTACCCTGATGAAAAATCTCCAGACAAAAAATCCAAACTACATTAGGTAAATTACCCTGTGACAAAGCTTTGGTGAATTTATGTTCGGCGAAGATAAAAATAAATAAATAACTCGCTCAACCTCCATATCCATGGATGAACTGTTGAAGTCTATGGTTTAAACTCACGGTAATAGTTGTTGACATGTACAGTGCTGCAAACAAGCCATCTCCCTGTTCGTTTCCCTCTGCAGGTGCATCAAACCCAATGACAAAAAGGCTGCACACATTTTCAATGACGCCCTTGTGTGCCACCAGATCCGCTACCTCGGTCTTCTGGAGAACGTCCGGGTCAGAAGGGCAGGTTATGCGTTCAGGCAGGCCTATGAGCCTTGCCTGGAAAGGTACAAAATGCTGTGTAAGCAGACGTGGCCCCACTGGAGAGGGCCAGCCAGGTAGGAAAACATCAGTCTTCTTACCTGTCCTGTTCCAGTGCCTGTAATTACTGTCTTCCACATGTTCTGATTATTTTTTTTTAAATTACGTTTTTTAATATTTAATGAACTTTCAAGTGTTTAAAAAGTAAATTAAAAACTAAAGCAGTGTAGCTCAAGTGTTTTACTTATATATTGTTCCTTAGCATCTTGTTGGAATGGTTCATTCACTGGGAAACCTATACTTTTCAGTAGGCTAAAAATTACAGTTCCTTGGCAAAGGAGATGATTTTAGTGATAAACTAATCCACTAATGGAAAAAAATTTGCATGTGCGCAAGGAGAGCACGTTAGAGTATATTGCAGCCTTTACTGTTTTGGGTCTGAAAGAAAGGTGGGAAGAGAGAGTGAGTAACTGGAGCGGAATCAAAATGACGAGGAGGTCTGGAATGACCAGAAGGACGCTTATCTTTAATAACCAACTTTCAAAGTGTAGGAACACCCATTTCTCTGAAGGCAGTCACGCAGTCTTCCTCGGTCTTTTCAAGAAAAAAATTATGTAATGATTTGGGAACAACTATGAGATAACACCTCTTGCAAATTGATTGTATTAAACACGTAATTTTAAATTGCATATCATTCACATGTATTTTTGCAGATGAAGTCTTGAGTAGGCAAATGAGCTTCTCTTAATTCTTTTACATGTGGCCACCAATAGCACGATTTAAATTTCTTTCATTAATGGATTAATATCTTTAGCTACAATTTAGATCTTTAGGTTATCAAGATAATGGTGGAAGTACAGTATTGATAACAATAGCGTTGTTACAATCCTCGCAAGGTTCTGTGCAATTCCTCTCTTTTTTGTTGACATTTATAAAATGCGGTTGGTGGAGCATGGAACACTAGCATTTGTGAAGCTTGTCGGTCTTTGTTTCACATTTTGACATTAGTCCCTTTTTTCTTTCTTTTTTTAAAAAGTAAAATCATTATAAATGTAAGAGGAAAAAGGAGGCTATTGATGATATTAAATAAAAATTGCTCTTTTTTTCATGAAATTATTCTGAATCTTTACAGTGATGATTCTTGCCTTTAGCTAAATACCCAGTGAGTAAATGAGCTAGGTTTTCAATCTTCTTATGTCAAGCGCTATTTAAGAATTTAAAATACGCTTTCATATACTTTCCAGAAATTAATCTGTGAATGTGTAAAGTAAGAAGTCTTAGAGCTGGGGGTCATGTTTGTTTAAGCTCATTTACTTCTTATTAGGGCTGGAGTAGAGGTACTGTTTAATGAATTGGAAATCCCTGAAGAAGAATTTTCATTTGGAAGATCAAAGATATTCATCCGCAATCCAAGAACGGTAAGCGAAAAATGTCTTCCCCTGCAAAATCAAGCTATCTTTCATGAGGATAGCCTGTTATGAACTGCATAATTCACTAGCTGGTTCCTACAGATTTTTTTAGATACAGTGCTTTGATATATTGCTGTGGAATATAGCATTAAAAAAGGCACTATTTAATGTTAGACCTGCTAAAGTTGGTGTGATTCAAGACTCTACAATAGCTGTCAGCCTGACTTTAATGTAACTTTCATGCACTGACTTGTGGCAATGTTATGTGCCACAAACCGTGTTCATGTATCTGCCTGCAGCTCTGACGATGAATAAACCAAAAGGTGTCTGAAGGGGAACTTGAATAAAGGAGATGTTTCTCCTACAATAGCTGTGCTTATGGGTTTTTTGGTCTTTTCTCCCCTACCGTTTTTCTTCCAATGCCAAACAAAACCCTAAAAAATCCCACACCTAGCTCTTCAAACTGGAAGATCTGAGAAAGCAACGGTTGGAGGACTTGGCTACTCTAATTGAGAAGATTTATAGAGGTTGGAAGTGCCGCACACGCTTCCTGCTAATGAAGAAAAGCCAGATTGTGATTGCTTCCTGGTACAGGAGATATGCAGTAAGATAATATCCTTACTAAATGGGGGGTTCTTTTTATTGTTTAGTATGTCTTTTCGTGTAACCTTGATACGATATGTCACATAACCCTTGTATGATATTTTTCCTTGAAATGTATGGATAATTGTTGAAAGAATTCAATTTTATGCTAGTATTTAAGTACTGAAAATGTGAATAAAAGAAAATTTAGTTGCTAGAGACCAGTATTAAGTATTTACTTTGTGCTTAAATAATTAAAAAGCTCAGCAGAGCCCTTTACGTCTGGGAGAGCAGGATTTCGTGGCCCAGCTGGGAAGAGTCTTTCATTCACCTAAAATGCTGTGCTCCTGGCACATAGAGTGCTCTCAAAACATACAGTTAATATGTAAAAAATGTTTGGTAATATACATGTGCAACTCTGTGGAATCCAGTCATTCCTAAGGCCTTTTGTATTTTTTGCCTTATTTGGAACCTTTGCATTTGAGGCTCAAGAATGCTGCTTGGGAGGATCCCAGGGATTTATTTTAATTATAGCTCATAAGACTCATAGTTCAGTAGTTGTTATTGATACAGTTCTAAAGCAGTTTCAGATCTGTTTGTAGACTGGGTATTCCATGTCATGAACTGAACAGTGCAGTTACATGACTCTCATGTCTTCCTCAGTTAGTAAATAACATTGACTTATATGACACAAGATTCATTGGTTTTAAGCTTTAAAACAATCCCTGAACATCTCAGATGCATTTTGTTACTGTGTTCATATCAGGAAGCTTGATAAAGTATATGATATGGAAAGAAAGCATCTTCTTAAACTGCAGGTTGCAAAATTGACAATGCCTGTTTTTCAGTTGACAAGGGCTTCGGGTTTTATCATCTTGAAAGCCAGTAGTGTTTGGTTTAGTTATCTTGGATAAATAAACAGAGGTATGGATAATTTGGAAAAAGTATCAATAACTCTCTAAAAGTCTGTGATTGAACACACCATTTCTACAAACAGCATCATTACAGAATTGCATTGTGCCCATATGTCTTCATTATGATTTCCTACAATCTTAATGAATTAGAAACGGAGTTACCACAGCTAGATTGGCACAACTTTTAATATAAAGGAATGAAAACAAATACGTGACCAAATTGACATCGTCATGGGTTTCTTAACTGCAGACTTTTATGTGTTCACTGGTGAAAACATGGCAGCAATTGTCTTTGAATGCAGGATGAAATCATGGCAAGACCCTCAGAATTAATTATGGGTGGCGACAGAGTTATTTCCTCAGCCTCTTCATGTAGATGGAGGGCACCATTCTCCTCGCCCAACGTGACTGTTAGGCACTGTGATTTGGAAGGTTTCATAAGGAATGCGTATCCCTTCCATGAACAAAGCTTTTTGACAACAACATGTGCTGGAGGCTTGGCTGAAGGATCTGCAGATACTTGTCTGTCTGTCCCTTCACAAGGCATGGCAGACATCAGTTAGGGCATGAATGTGCCCTTCATCGGGCCTAGAGGGAATTCTCTCTAGCTTGCTCACAGAGATGTTCATTGTAATTGAGTTGGCTGAGTGTGAAGCCTAAAAGCCATGTTGCAAAATCTATCGACTTTTTGTTCACGTAGTATTATACTAACCACTGGTCTGCTGGAGAATTGAGCTTTTTAGAAGGAAAGTGCTCAGCTCTCCAGGAAGTATATTGTTTAAACTGGCATACTTGGGTAGTACTCCAGCGTGTCATTCAGGAATCCATGGGGGTTTTTTTCCTATTCCTAAGTTGTCATCAGCATTTGGTATTATAAAGGGACTGCGGGCAATAGGAACAGCACAAGTCTTATGAAAAGGTTCTAAAAAGCTTAGCCAACAAACCTGAGCATTTGTGGTGGTTTGTACGCTACTCTGTTGGTGGGAAAGACAAACAAAGCTGTCACTGTTAGTATTTAATCCATGTCACTTTTGTGCTGCTGACCATGAACTTACTGTTTCTGTAAACAGAGAGCAATATTGTCCATGCAGCATTGTTGATGTGCTTTGTTTCCCCTTGAGCTGAACACAGAATCTACACTCTGATCCGCTTGGTCAAAATTTGTTCACTTTTTACATTTAGTGCTTGTATCCTTAATCATATTTTCAAATGTTAGGAATGAGAGTTTTATTATGCAGTATTTTACAGTTGCAGTATTCTGTTCTAAGCATCATGTATTTATTTCCAATACAGCAACAGAAAAAGTATCAGAAGATAAAGAGTTCCGCTATTATAGTACAGTCTTACATCAGAGGATGGAAGGTGAGTTTCCTGTTACTGCGGCTATATCTGCATGGTGAGGAAAGGAGCAGGTCAGAAAACACATTTCAAGTGCACTGAGCCCCTGACTTTCACGCCTTCTGTCCATTGAGCTGTGGCTGTGCCGTAGCCATTGTTAAGCACTCGTGTTTTCCATAGAAGAGGTGAGTTTGGGATATCTGCTTGTAGCCTGGGCTCTAAATCCCTGCCAGCGGTTCAAGTGGAAGGCTGAGACCACAGTAAACTACTGGATTATCATTGAGGCATCTTCTGCGCCCAATAAATATCTTTTATTCATTATTTTGTTTAAACGAGTTAAAAATATCCTTTCAGTCTAACTCTTCATGTGCCATCTCTTCCCATACGTGTTATTTGAAGAAAACTGGGTAAAAGCATCATCTCATCTTGAGTTATGGTTTTCTGTTTGTCATTGGAGAACACGTACTTTTGCGGTAGCGCTGCCATAGGTAAAAGCCTTGTGTGACAGCAGCGTTAAGTGTGAGCTAAAGCCAGGGGACTTAAATGTGATTTATTCTTTATTGCAGTCTAAGTGGATAAGACACATACTGTGTGGCGGAAAAGTATTGTTGCCATTGGGCAGA
>VZSF01005035.1:372748-377336 GCA_013398295.1 Chionis minor
TGTGGTACTTTCCAGATTCAGGCTTTTCTGGAATGGCTTGCATTTCTCAGTGCTTGCTTTGCAGCTTCCCTGCAGCACCAATAGGATGCGTGGGTATATATTAGTCCCTTTGGTCCAAATTAATTTGCACACCTTGCAGCTCACGAAGAATAACATAAGGCAACAGCATTAAAGAGAGTCTATGAGAACATGGTGAGATTTGGGATGATTGTGGTTGGAGTGGCTTTGAGTGTGTTAATTTCCATGCCTGAATAATAAATAAAGGATGTACCCTAATTACAGAGCACTAAACCTTACAGAGAATCAGTGAATAATTTTTCTTAAAAGTGAGGAAGAAAAAAAGTATGTGCTGTATTTGCATAGAATGAAGAGAGCTGAATGCTGTCAGTTTTGTTGACACATCTTAATGTGTAATTAATGATTCTGTGGTTCTGTAATTAAGCAAAACCCATGCATCTGTGGGGTTTTTTTAACCCAGAATGGTGACATATTCTTACTTTCAAAATGCTGGTTTATCTTAAAATGCATGACGCTCAGTGTGGGGCAGAAGGTGTGCCAGACTAAGCTAAGTGAACTTTTTCTTGTAAGTTGGTGTGGGTTTTTCCTCTATGGGTTTCCCTTTATTCTCTGGTTATGGTGAACTCAGCAACACATAGCAAGTTAGCTAAAACCACTAAATTTGCTCTGGGGTAAATTATGCAAAGCCACGATGTTTTCGCTGGTTTTTGCTGAAGACTTTGTAACAGGTGTGTTGCAGGCTGTGCCAAAGTTTGGAAGAAAAAAAAAAAAGGGGGATGTTTCAGCTAACTTGATGTGAGCATGGGCTTCACATAAAACTGCAAAAGGGTTGTGCTCTCTCTCAGATTGGGTTTTCTGAGGCGGGGAATTTAGATAGTTTGCTAATTAGCTCTGGTAGAAACACCAAGGGTAAAACAAGTGCTGTGAAAGTTGCATTTACCAAGGACATATAAAAAGTTAGTATCACCTGCAAAAGTGGTTCTCAATGATCACTTTTTTGATATTTTTTAAAAATCAATTTTTAGGAGCAAATATCAAGCTTGCTGACATTAAGCAGCCTTTGTTTTGATTCTCTGCTCTTATCAAGCACCAAAACTTTGTTTTCCTTTTGGAAGGAAGACTGCTTGTATGAAAACAGTTTTTTTCACGCATAACACTGCTCTGGAAAAAAATTCCTTTTTTATTATAGAAAACTCTGTGTATTAGGAATGTTAAAGGAGAAAAACCAGAATCAGTTCATCAGCTAACTGTGTAGTTAACATCAGTGTCACTTCAGACACAATAAAATACGTATTACTGCTTATACCTCACTTTTTTCAATTCAACTTTATGCAAAAGCCTATGAAAATAGATTCACACTGTGAATTCAACAATATTTGAATAGTTTGCCTTTTCAGAGGGAAGTATTTCAAAGCCTCTGTTAAATTTGCAAATGACTGTACTCAAGTCATCCAAGGTAGCTTTCTGACCTCTTGGTCCACAGTCTGGTTCATGTATTTGAGATATATCCAGTTAGTGTTCCTATTTCCAGGAACACTTGGCATGTTTGTATGCTTTTTTAGTATTTTCTGCCATAGAGCTTTATAAAAAAGTATCTGTGCAAACAAATTCATTCTTTTTATTCACTTTGCGGGTTTGTTTAACTTTTCAGGTCCGTAGAGAGTACAGGAAATTCTTCAGAGCCAATGCTGGAAGAAAAATTTATGAATTTACTCTTCAGAGACTTGTATGTATATATCTGTACAAAGCACATGTACATTTTCTGTGGTTTACATTTTTGTTTTCTAGCAAAAGTAAGAGCTGTGTTATAGCCTTGATAGCCTTTGTAAGGAAACGTCCAAGCTAAGCATACAGAAAATTAGCAACTGAAATATTCTGATGTTGTAAAGAAAGGATAGTGATAGTGTTTTGAAGGTGTGGGAGTGGTACTAACTAAGCATTTGCCACACGTGTGTAATAGCTAAATCTGCATTTCTCAACCAACCTGGCTTTTTAAATCCATATTCAGGTTTATGAAAGCTGACTTGCAGTTTGGTAACTGTGCTTTTAATCACAGAGCATCTGCTATTCCTTGCTTATGTCAGTAACTCTGGTATTTGAAGGTTAATAAGACATCTTGCTTCAATTTCATCACAGATGCAAAAATACTTCCTGGAAATGAAGAATAAGATGCCTTCTTTATCACCGATAGATAAAAACTGGCCAGTGAGACCTTACCTTTTCTTGGATTCGACTCACAAGGAACTAAAGAGGATTTTCCATTTGTGGAGGGTAGGGCACATTCTGGTCCAGTCTGTACAGAACTTCATCACAGGATTTTCAGTAGATTTGTGTTGCTCATAAGAGCCTATTTTTAGGATGTATTTCTTCCTGTTCCAGACAGGGTATTTTATTTCTTTGGAAGAAGTGTGTCTTTTGATCATTGTCTTTGGCCTGCAAGGGGCATAACTATCCTGCCTACTCCCTTCTGGAGCTAGGGAGAGAGGATTGCTTCCTGCCATCAGCTTTTAACTTAATAGTAAAGCAGTATGCCTGTTGCCTGTTAATTGGTAGTTTATACTACTTGTGTCCATGGCCGGGACTGGGACTAGCTCTTAGACCAACATTGGAAATATCGGGTGGAATTTTTTACTTATGAGCTGTGGTTAGCTGGAATTTGTTTTGGACCTTTGGATGGAGAGAACGGCGAGAATCTGTATAAGTGCTGATGAGACGTTTTACTGATCTTGTGGGGTATGGTTTCTGTGAATTGTCAGGGAACGGTTTTTCTTTCTGCAAAATTCATCCTCTTGTTCTTTCTGTCTGTTTACATAAACTTCCGCAATCGTGGAACTACGTGTGTTTCTATGAACCTTTTTAGCACAGTCTCCCAGCGACTGCTGTCTGATAGATTAAGCTCGTGTTAAAATGCAGCGTGCTTAAATGACACGTTTTAGAGATCGGTTTTGGTGTAATTCAGAAGCATCTAGAATGAGTGAGGAGAAAAACACCTCTGCTGTTTGTTACGGTGCTACAGTGGCCTGTAGGATGGAGCTGAGTCACTTCAGAACTATACAAAGAATGTGCATCTTGAGCAATAAGCAAACATTAGTCTGTGGTGCTGCTGCTTCAAATCAGATTTCGAAGGATAATTTTTTGGTTTGTTTAATGTATCGTGTTTTGTAGTGTAAAAAGTACAGAGACCAGTTCACAGATCAGCAGAAGCTAATATATGAAGAAAAACTGGAAGCGAGTGAACTTTTCAAGGACAAGAAGGCTTTATATCCAGCCAGGTAATGACTTATTCTTCTACTTTTAATGTACAGTAAATTCAATATCCTTACGTAGATTTAGGAAACTAAGCAAGATTTTGTGTTTTATCCTCAGCAGGAAAGTGCATTTTCCTTGTTTGACAATGTCCCTCCATCATTTTGCCTCACAATCCTGCAAATTGACCTCAGTTTGCTTCCAACTTAGATGTTGTTGCAGTCCGCTGATCCTGTGATACCGAGCACTTCTGTCCAGAATCCATGATGTTTTGTTGTTCTAACCCCCGTGACCTGTTCACATCATAAAAGTTTGGAGAACGTGTGGAAGGCAGTAACTCTCACCCTTTCCCCTAGTTTCCATCACGCCGGTTCCTGCAACCAGTAAATGTAGAATGAACTGAAAGGCTGTAAGTGACAATGTCACTCCCAGATGAGGAGCGCCCATTTTCAAACTTAGTATGTACAGCGTAATGCTCTGATGTGAAGACTAGGTAATTTAAGAGTTAGATACAGCAATATAGATCTTTTTGAACGGATACTTCAAAAAAAAAAAAAGCTCATTTCCATTTTAGAACCCTTTTTTTTCTTAATTGGAGACTTTTTAAAATGTGAAATCTTAGCATATAAGTTTTTTGGCTTCTCTGATAAGTGAGTTCTTAAAAACTGATACATTCTTGTCATTGCTGTCTGCAGAGCTAGCATTACTTAAGAAAGTGCAGTAGTATCTGCTATTACTTAAGGAATGCAATTTTTTTTTTGGCATGCAATAAAACTGAAAAAATGGAATTTGATGTTCTTGAAGGAAGCCGAATTGAATTTTTTTAAGTGAATGTGAGCTTAGAAATTGTGGTTTTCTTGAAATCAAAGGTCTTGTCCGTCTCGGGAGAGTTTTCTTCTAGAAGCCATAGTTTCAGCTGAGCAGGAACAAGGCACTGTAAAGCAAGAAGCAAGGTTCAGTAGAGGGAGGAACAGGAATCTGCAAGAGTCCGTGCATGGACAAGCTCTGCTTAGTTATTTGTATGTTTTATTGGTTTGGTTTTGTTTCATTTTTTATTGCGACATTTCCTTTTTTCTTGCAATAGGCTCAGTATATGGTTCTCTTTCTTCCCTTAAGAAGATCGCTTATTTAATGGCTGTATATGTTAGCTTGTGTTTTGTTCCTTATTTGCTTTGGGATGTCTTTTTATACTGCTGGGAGAGGAGGCAGATGCTGCCTTTGGACTTTTCTAGGAGTAAGTAGGGTTTTTTGCTTTGAGTCAGTATACATCCGATCAACGTAGACCTCCTTGGGAAGGAAGGAATTTTATTTTTATCGCTGATTA
>VZSF01005035.1:377404-518547 GCA_013398295.1 Chionis minor
CCTAAGGGTGGAGGAAATTATTGTATAAAGTTTCTGATTAGTTAGTATGATCATGATTCCTGGGATGTGGCTAATTTTCTGTGTGTAATATAATTATTTAAGAACAGAGGGGGACTTCTTGTGAGTACTAAAATACCAGTACTCCTTTTCTCTCCCATTTCCCCTTGTGACAGAGATGCAATTACAAAGGTAGTGCTCTTCCACAAAATACATTGGTTCCTCTTGGGTTCTGTAGTCTTGCCTTTAGTACTTTGACTGTAATTTAATCAAAGTGATTAGTTAAAGTGACTTCCAAAGAAAAGCAAGCAGCAACTCTATTCACCAGTTCTTAACTGATGGTGAAGCTCGTGCTGTATAACCCTGGGGTGGATAAAGATGGGGTGATTTGCAAGTGCAACAAGTCTTGACGAAGAGCTGGTATGCATTTAACAAACAACAGCAGACCTTGAAGGCAAGTTCTTTTCTGTGAGTCTGAAATATTGAGGAAGAGCAGAGGTGTTGGTCCTACTGAAGTTTTATTTCCTCTTTTTTCACAGAGGCTGTTACTGGGTGATTTTTAAATCAAAATTCATTGCATGTGCAAGGATGTACTTATGTCTGATACCCATAGCAATTTGGCCCAATTAATTGGAAAATGTTTTCAGAGCAAGGGAAAAAAAAAGAAAATCAAACCCCTATTACTGTCTTTGGTGACAAATTTCTCTATTCCCCATCACTGTGCTGTTAATGTGTACAAGATTCTGTGTCTAATACACATACCGTTTCTTACCCTTCCTCCTCCCTTCTTCTTTCCCCTCGGATAATGTGCTGGGAGATATATTCACACTGCTCTGTAGCAATTCCTGAGTTATTCTCAGCTGATGTAGTATGCCTGCATGGCACAGGTTGATGCCGACATGACCACACTGAGTTGAGTAGTGGTACCAACCTAAAGAGTCTTGGGGCAGAGCTTGGGGGCCTGCAGTTTCCAGCTTCTGAGAGGATGGAGGACAATTCCACTGCATGACTTTCCCTGGCAGACTGTGTATCAAAGCTAAAGGAAGCTTCTGGCAGTACAGAGTCATTAAAAATGGCATTTGGTGCACCTCCTGGCTCCACGAAGCCTGAATCAGAACGTGAGGGTCTCAGAAGGTTTACTTCTTCCCTGCAATTCACATTTAACTCGTGCTTCTCTTGTCTTTTTGTTGGGCAGTGTTGGGCAGCCGTTCCAAGGGGCTTACCTGGAAATCAGCAAGAACCCCAAGTATAAAAAACTTAAAGATGC
Source organism: Chionis minor (assembly GCA_013398295.1). Classification (NCBI taxonomy): domain Eukaryota; kingdom Metazoa; phylum Chordata; class Aves; order Charadriiformes; family Chionidae; genus Chionis; species Chionis minor. Next base: position 378,669 of record VZSF01005035.1, read on the forward strand.
TGTGGATGAAAAGATCATTATTGCAGAAGTTGTGAATAAGATCAATAGAGCTAATGGGAAGGTAATGAAATGGCATTGCTTTATCCAGAAGGGTAGATCATTTTTGTTATAAATAAACTAAGAGGGAGACTTCATCTCTGTCAGCTAATAGTCTGAGGATTTAAAAACCGCGGGTTTTTTTTAAGGGCAAGACTGGAAATGTTGAATTTACGTACACTGGTGATTTTAAGCACCCATTTTAAATTTACATAAAGATTATAGTAATCTCGTTTGGGTTTGTAGTTTTCAGCAACTTTTCCAAACAAAAATTGCATCTCATCAACTGGTAACAGGCTGTATTGATTCACAACTAAATGTAGTCTCTGTACCCAACTTAGATCTTCTATTTGACAATTGAAGAAAATAAATACTTAGAGAATATTGTGCTTGTTCATGTATTTAGAAAACTTAACCTCATTCAAGCTCCTGATTATCACATTTTACTATGTTTTAAAATTGTGAGCTGCATACTCTGTCAGCTTTGCCTTTTCTGATGGATATTAAAAGCTTTTTGGAATGAAGAGACAAGTTTCTTGTATCATTTGAATAAAGCTGTTAAATATACTGTGTACTTTTTTAATCTGCCAAGACAGAACTTGTTTTGCATTTAGATTATACTTATTAAAACAGGAAGTATTATCCTCCCTTAGTAAATGTAATTGTTTTCAACATATCCCTCTAAATATTAGAAGTAGTAGATCTCAACTTCTCAGATGTAGATGTCATTTATGCATTTGTAGGAGTGAAATTAGTTTGCCTGTTGTTGATGCCAAGTCAATTTTCTGGTTTACAAGAAACTAATTAAATGAAGACAATATCTTTCTCTACTTGCATAGGCTACAGCTCTCAAGTTTAAAAAAAAATAATGAGCTATTGTTTGATGTGCTTAAGACAGCTACTTCTTAATTATAATTAGTTAAGATGTTATTCTTTAAAATTTTACAGGAGAGAAAAGCTGTTCTCATTTCTCTTTCCTATTATTTTCTAAGATGAATTTAAGAACACACATTCATGCTTTAAAAATATTTTTCATTTGAAAGTATGAATGTATATCCTCCTAAAGAATCATTCAAACAGATAAAGGGAAGCGAACGTAACAATGAAAATACCTACGTGACTTGTGTTGTTCTGCAACACGGTTTTGGTGAATAACCATAAATAGTGAACCATAGTCCTGAATTAGCTGTCACTGAAAAAGTACGTTGGTTTTCCTGAGGATTGGCAGAGCATGAGAAATGAGGTTATCCTCATTTGCATAGTTTCTTAATTTCAGTTTCTGAATTTTATAACTGTAAGCTAGTAATTAAAGGAACTGTTTATATCTAAGCGTATGCACCGAAATGAGCTAAGCTTCTCACTCTATAATTAGACACATAAATGAATTTGACCTCATTTTAACTGATCTGCAGCTTTTACTGAAGATCAAATGTTTACGTTTACTAATGTGGGTCAGGCTTATTAACTCTGTGAACTGCTTGTAGTCTTAGCAGGTGCTTAATAAAGACCAGTTTTCTCTTTGTGTAGATAATGGTTTGCATTTTTGTGTTTTCACAGGCAACATCCAGGATTTTCTTATTAACCAAAAATAACGTTCTTCTTGCGGATCAAAAATCCGGGACTATAAAGTCAGAGGTTCCACTGGGAGATGTTACGAAAGTATCCATGAGCTCCCAAAATGATGGCTTCTTTGCAGTGCACCTCAAGGAGGTCGGTTACAACTTTATAATGCAATGATACAACTGTTTTACGTGCAGTGAAATAAAAATTGTTTGTTTATTATCTTGTAGCATTAAATCGTAGTGGCTAGCCTGTAGGTTTAGAATTTTATTGAGCTTTGCCATATCTGCAAACACTTTGATTTAAAGCTACTGAAGCCAAATGAGAACAGTTATTATGATGAACAGTTATTATGAATGATCATTTATTTGTAAAAATCAGACTTCATATTTCACCGTAGCATTTTCAGGATTGGAGTTTTCCATTTGTAATATGGGCCTTTAATCTGGTTTGGATACCTTGTGGCAGTGTGTTCGTTTTTAGCTGCTCAGATAATTCTTCCTGACGCACTGGCAGAATATTTCTCCCTTTTTGTGGGATGGATGCCAAGAAATCTATGTTATGGCACAGGTATTTGGTTACTCAGTTCTAAAGAACTTAGTTCAGTGCTGTATTTGCTTCACTGCACTGTCAGCATTGCTCTGCTAAAATTATTAAGCTGGCATTTGTATTCTAGCTTAAATGGATTTGAAAAATGTCATCTATAGTATCTTTTCACACTGACCGCCTTCATCTTCATACTGGTGTTGGTAATTGGTTTCTGTTCTTTTCTGAAAATATTGTGAGCTTGCTGTGGTGTAGCCAGAAGAGGGATAGAGAAACTCCACTACAGTTTTGTAGGACAAATGAGGGTGACCCTCCTTTAGGGTCAGAAGGGGTTTTTAACTTCTCAACAGGTTTGTGATTTATCTGAGAGTGAATTGCATTTTGATCCTCTTCACTGCTCTGCATCCCTATTTAATTTACAAGACAAAAGCCAGTTGTTTCATTGCACCAGCAAGAGAAGACTCCTTCTAAAACCTCCTGCTTGGCTGGCATTAATATTTTTCATATTCTATGTTTTGGTAGTCCTAAGCACTTCCCTTTCTGTTTCAGGGTTCAGGAGCAGCTGGTAAAGGAGATTTCCTGCTCAGCAGCGATCACCTTATTGAAATGGCCACTAAACTTTACCGCACTACTCTCAGCCAAACCAAACAGAAGCTCAACATTGAGATATCTGATGAGTATGTTTCTTGTTTGCTTAAAAGTGCATTTCCTTCAATGCAACATACTAAAAAGTCAAGTATCTAATGTTAGAAAACCAAAACACAGCTGTGTAACTAACAGTTCTTTTCTCTTGACAGTATTCACTTATAAATACAGATCCAATTTTCAATGTATACTCATTCCTAGTATTCATTTCTGCTCTTATTTCCTTGAAAGTCGTTACAGAAAATGTGCTTTTCTTAAAGTAGTTTCAAATAGGGCTATGAAGCAGACTTGCTGCGGTAGAAATAATTAAGAGATACTACGTTTGAGAGTAGTATTTTGTATGCAACTGAAAACTTCACATATTCCTATGGGATGTTTATTGATTAGTCAGGGTGGACACCAGGTGCCAAGTTACGGTGAAAACAACCAAAACAGAACGAAAAGCTCCTCCCCAAACACACATGATGATGGTGCTTGTAATGTAGGTCTACAAGGCTCTACCTCCTCTTTTGTGAAGGTGAAAAGTGTATTCTGAAAATTCCTGCTGCTGGTGTTTGAACCACCTGTTGTTGTTTTGGGACTTGGGGTTGTTAAAAAGCTTTGTTTGATAAAAAGCTTGCATCTCAAATTAGTATTTCTTTCTGCTTAGTGCAGTTTCATATTTTGGCCTTAAGTTAGGACTGCACTTACAGTGTTTCCAGTCATGGAATAAAAACGTGTGTGTGTGAACTCCTAAAGCCTGCTGAGTAAGGGTCCCTCACTTAGTCCACCATTGTTATGCACTCAGTTTGTTGTGTGAAGTAGTGTTGATTCGGTGGGTTTGTTTACTCTGAATAAAGAAGAAAATTTGGAGCAGTAGTGAAATAAAATTTCTGTAGGCAAAACCTGAACATTTGATCTGGCTGCACAGCACTCCTTGCATTCTAGAGTCATGATGGCGAGTACAGTTTATCTCTTCAGATTTGAACGTTTATTTAAAAGCTAATTTTGCTCTTTCCTTGAAAATGACATCTGCCATTTTCCTTTGTTCTGTTACCAGATGTGATTTCATTTGCTCGAGGGTGTGCGGTTTTAGCCTCTAAAAGAGTGTGGCTGTCCCCAGTAAGATTCTAGTTTAATGATGGCTACAGAGGAATAAACTACTAAAACGAAGTTTAAGCATGCATTGCACTAGTCTGGACTTCCTGCCTGCCTTAGGTCTGGAAAGCAGTCTACTTTCTGGGAGTTTGCATTTGGGGATGTGGTTTTCTTTCTTGTCTTGCAGATTGAAAACATTCAAGTGTGTATTGCTATTGAGTTTATCCAGACTAAATAATTCTAAGTTGTTTGCTGCTTTTTTAGCAGTTCCATCTCTTGTTGATGGTGAAGCAGTGCTCTCTTCTCCCTGCTAGAGTTTAGATACAGGCACAACTAGGAACTGAGGAGAAAACGTGGCCTGACCTTGACTACTGTACGCTACTTTTTGGGAAGAAAGTTTATATAAGTAAAAATGCTGTTGATCCAGGGATGATACGTGTAGTAAGAGACATACCAGTTTTATATATAATACTGGAACAATGGGGCTAGGAAAATGCAGCTTTTGTGACGAGGGATGATGGCGGTAAGACCTACTTGTGTTTTCCGGATGCTTGCATGGCTGGGAGCACCGAACAAGTTAATCCTTGAGCGTCTGGGCTGTGCAGCAGGAAAGCAGGACCAAAGGGCAGCTCAGCGCAGGAGAGGCCACTTCCTTCCCTGAGCTCTGCCGTCAGCTTGATTTGTGGCTTCCGGCTGGAGAACAAATTCTTTGAAGTTTTTGGCCTCTGCTGGAGGATTTTTTAAGGATGCTTGAAGGGAAAATCTGCTGTATTACAAAGGACTTTTTAGGTCAGCAAGCACTGCGTGTGAGCCAAAAGGCAGCACTGCACTGTTTATTGCTTTTAATCTTGCTAGCCCCATCAGTGAGAAGTTTGAGGCACCACAGGAGCCTGTTGGGTTTGTGTTGTTGGTTTGGGGTTTTTAAAGCAATTCTCCACATTCAATGAAATTTCTCTTCCAGTAAAAAGTGAAAGAGTCGAATCCAGATTAATTTATCCTGGACTGTCGGAAATATCTAAATTTGGAGGTCACTGGGAAGGAAGTGAGTTTTCCCAATTGCTGAGCAGTGGGCTGTAAAGGCTAACTAAGGATTAGAAATATGAGAGCTACTAAAATACCAGATACAGTAAATTAAGCGTAAACCAGAAGAGCAGTCCCGATGCTGCTACAGAAGTATTTAGCTTCCTTCCACGAAAACAGAAAAGTCCCTTTGGACAACTGTGAAGCAGTAGGAAATAGTCTTTGCTGTGTTTCTAGTACATTAGAAATTCTGTTCTAAACTGCCTTCTTGCTAAAGGAATAGCAAACTAACTGTTCTAAAAGGCCCGCAGTTACAGGCAAAAGGCAATAATTAAGAGATACTGCCTGAAAGGAGACTCAAGCTGTACCATATCCTATTGCTTTTTTTAGTCCATCAACTCTCATTATTAATACAGAGCTGAAAATGACATCGTTTGGACACAAAAGGACTTTTGCTTCTCATGTGTTTTTTTCTACCTTTAACTAAAACGTATCATAATCCCTCTCCTAGGTTTCTGGTCCAGTTCAGACAAGACAAAGTGTGTGTGAAGTTCATACAAGGAAGCCAGAAGAACGGCAACATCCCCACTTGCAAGCGAAAAAACAATCGGCTTCTTGAAGTGGCTGTCCCTTAACTGCAGCTGGTGACTCTACCTTTCACGGACTTGTTTCTTTGTAATAGTGCAATTTTAGTTGTTTGGTTTTGCTATTTTTATCCCTTTCTGGAGCTGTTGATGGCTAATAGCTTTAGAAACCTTTGGCAAAACATTTGATCAATCAACTTAATCTTTTTGTTCATGCCAGACTTCTAACCCTCAAAGTGCAGATTTTTACCCAGTGAGGCATTTTTACCAGCTGGCACTTATCTGTCATACACAAACCGTTCTCTTTGTTTAGCGGTCATATTTTAGCGCAGCATACCGTAAACCCACATATTAATGAAAAATTACTCATATTCCTTAGTCTAGTGATCCGCTTAACAGGAACTATACATGGCCTTGATGCTTGGTGACCACTTGTGCCCAGCGTCTTTTCATACTGACCTGTTGTGGTGTTCCGACGGGCTCCTTGCTTGCCACCGCCGCGGAGACGGGCCGAACAGAGACGGGCACACTAACTGCTGTAGTTAACACTAGGACCTATGTAAGTCCATCTTTTAGTCAATAAGCACAGGAACATCAAATTCTGCAAAACGGAAGGAATATCTGATTATACGAGAGGCTGTATGCATAATTTTATAGTGAAAAATACAGAAATTTTGAAGCAGGATTTTTAATTAGGTCAGACGTTTTTAATGACTTTATACAGTAGAGATCAGCAAAATTAAAAAAGCTTGTTTCTTTCACAAAAGCTACACAGTTCAAGGCATATTCTCTGTTCTGCTTTTTTCCTTTTAAATTATCGGTTAAGATTAGAGCCTGAAAAATGCAATAGTATTCATAACACGAGTAAATGCTAGATATTTAAACAGTTAGTTATTGAGCGAAAGGTTTGAGCCTTTCTTTTAGATATTGGCATGTACAATGTGCAATAAAACATACGTGACATTTTGTGAAAAATAATTTATGATACATTTTTGTGTGCAAGAGAGAGGATTGGTGCAGCCTGCATAGACAGTGTAGGGGTTAAAATAGATTTGTGTTGTTAATTTGCAGTTTTTTAGAGTGTACACTACAGTTGTCAATTTGGGAAGAATATTTAGGATTAAAAAAAAAAATCCTTAATTTGAGGGTCTGTATATAAATTGGTATTACGGTAATAAAACTGTTCTAATTCTGTGCTGTTTGGTACTCCTATGTTATAACCATATTTTTGTACTCCGAACTATTTTATATAACTCGTGTGCCTGATGTAAATGCGTGCACAGAAAATACAATCAAGAGCTGCATTATAAACTCTACGTGTAACTGATTGCACTTAATCTTTTATAAGCCAGAAGCATTAGTTGAAATCCTGAAGAGGAGAGATGCATTTTTAGATAGAAGTAACTACTCAAGTGAAGGGCTTGTTGGATGTGACCGTTTGATTTGTTCCTGCAAGGACAGTTGAGAAAGCGTTGTGTTTTTGCAGCCTGATATAGGACAGATTAAGACCCTGGGTATCTGATGTGCAGTGCTGGAAGTCCAAGCATAAATAAACGAAAGATAAAGAAAAGTTCAGAGTCTCGTTACTCTCCCGGTGGTAAAGTGATGCAGCGCTCACGGCCGCGAAGGCTCCTCTGAGTAGTTCAACTTTAATGTTGGCTCTCCGCGTTAAAACTGCATTTACTGCGATAGATGTTCTAGTGCTAATGGTGGCCTCTTACCGGTCTCAAAAAAACCAGCTGGTTTGGGTTACGCCACGTTTTGCTCCAGGATTAAAGTAAATGATTTTGCTATCATTTGGATGCAAAACAGTTGTTGTAACTGGTTGCTTAATGTTGCTGTTAAAAGTCCACGCACGTGACCTTGAAAGGTGGGAGTAATCAAAAGATGTATTTTCCAAACTATCACCAAAAGTTGCCTCTTCCTTATGATCTTCATTTGAACCCTTCTTTTAATGATTGAGTCGGGTCAGTAGTTTAGTACAACTTAAATCATTTTACATATATTGTAATTAGAGATGCTTACAAAGGAAATCTTAGTATCGATTTGTAATGCAGAATTGGGATACTTCAAAGGAATTATTCCATTGCCTTAAGAAGGCAGCATGTAATAACATGGTATTTAAAACTCCTAAATCCTGTATTAGAATTGCTGCTTGGTAAAGATTGGAGGGTTTGTAAAACTGTTCAGTATCTTGAAAGCCTTACAGTAAGGACCACAAGGGGCAAATTTTTAAAAAGAATACAGAAGTAAGGAAAACAAAAATTTGAAGTCTACTGTAATCATGTAGTTGCTTGCAGGTAGGACATGGGAGAGTTTAGTGCATCTGGATATTTGGCCCATGAAATTAGGGTATTACAGGATAATATTAGGATATTTGATCCATCCCAAGCAGAATCCGTGCACACCCCTTTTCTTTTTTTTTGATCTTTGCAGCAAGTCATGATAGCTGTACCTCAAAAAGATGGGAAGAGGGGCAAATTCCTCACTTTAGTTTCTGTTGTTTCACTTCTTTCTCTGGACCTTTACAATTTTTACCTTGCATATTAGCTGGTACTTTGTGATAGTTACCATTTGACACTTCAATATTTCTTAATGTACAGAGCAAGTTTTGCTGAACATGAATTATTTAGATATGCTTGACGAGTCATGGTATCTTGATGTTTAGATTTGAGTATCTAGGATGTTGAAAATAAAAATGCAAGGTCAGCTAGTTGGGTTTTTTTCCTTTTCCTGTATTTTCTTTTATAACATTCTATCAAATGGAATTACAAAGAGAAGACTATTCCTACTATGGTGCTAACCGTATGCATCCTTTTACTTGTAAATTTGAATTTGTCATCTGAAAGCTGGGCAAGGATCATTAAAAAAAATGAGATTTGTTGCATGATACTTTCCAGAATCAAATAAAATTCTGTTCCTAGACCTATACTTTCTCTATATCTGTATCTTCCTTATTGCCATCAAATCTAAAAACTGCAGGTGATGGGATTTTAGGTTAAATGTACACAACACTGGTGTGCGACTTGGAGACAGAAGAAATTTTTATTTTGTATGCGGTTCCTTAAGAGGCAGCATGTCTTCCTCGGTAATTCACAGTAACCTTTTTCAGTGCAATTCTTCCGTGTAAGTCCTTTCCTTAATATAGTTTTCTCTGAAAATTCTGCAGACTCATCTGTCCTAACATTAGGATTTTGACCAATTCCCTAAGAACAGTGTTAATAGCCAGACAAAGCTGATTTTTAAAAAATGGCTTTGAGCCCCACACCTACCATCAGTGTTTTGTTTTGTGATCTTCTTCTCTCTTTTTATCCCTAACAATTTCATCCTGATTTATGTATATTTTTGTTAATCATACAAATTACGGAATTAAAACTAAAATGTAAAATCAGAAAAAGCATCTTCAGTTTTAATCCAGGTTTGTTTCTGTGCCAAAACCAAGCCCTTTCTCTAAACTGTTCTGAGAAAAAAATTGAAGAATTAATTCATAATTTTGATATGAAAAGAAATAATTTTCCCCAGTTGGCATAAATTTCACTGTGAATTCGTAAGCTTTTAGATCCTTAATCATGAAGAACAACGTCTTTTCCACATCCTATAGGAAACGGTTGTGAAAAGATTGCACGGTAGTGTGATGGCAATGGGTAGGAGGGAGATGCACACGTCTGTGCTTTTTTAGATGTTGGAACTTCCCAACAAATGTGTTTCAAAGACAGAACTGGGCGTGTTTTATGTGGATGCTGCCAACTTACAACACTACAGACGAGTGGGAATTTTAAGTAATCTCAAGCATCACTAAGAGGCGAGTTCTGGCTTTCCTCCTATCTAGCTCCCACCCTTACTGGAGTATTTTGTTGCTTAGGCAGACACGTGACTGTGAATCGGGGCTGGGGGGGCAGGAGGACAACTCTACCAATGTTTGTAAAACCCCTCAGAGTGATTAAATTCTCTGGACGCTGCTTTTAATCGTGTAGTTTAAAATAATTACGTGTTATGCCACTGTCCCGTGACCTTCCAAGTTAAACATTAACTAAAGGTTGTTGGCCTGTAGCACCATCTTGCAGCCGTTCCAGCGCAGTATCTGCTAACTTGCACTACACACCTGTCGGTCTGAAATTGTGTGACCTGTTATGTGGCTTCCAGAGACTTAATCCAGGCAGCGGCCTCCTCCCTTGAAGAGAACAGCCTTCGCCTGTCAGTCCCAGTTACAGTGAGATTCTCTATTTTCTGACTAGCTGCGGTGTTTCCTCCTAGAGATGTTGGTAAAGGGAGGTTTAGTGTAGGGGGAAAAAACCCAAAAACTTCATTGACGGAGTTTGTTGGCGGAGCAGCACTTGCTCCTGCTGAAACATCATAAATACGAATGGTTGCAGCCTTAAGCACAGGCTATATATATGCTGCACGGAACAGCCACGTTCTCTCCTGCAGGGTAACACTGACAGCAGCACTGGCTCGTTCAGCAGCACTCAATCTCTCCGCTCTTCTGTACTTTTGACATGGAGTATACAGAGGATGGAGGATTGCAAGGAATTTACACTTGCTGTTCACTCTTGTTAAAAAAAAAAAAAAATTCTTTACATAAATTCAGGCGGATTTGGTTTGGCCAGTCTCAGAAAATTAACTGGAATGCAAAGAGGAAAAAGGTGCTCCTATGAATTTGTTGTTTTTAAGGAAACACATCACTCATTCACATCTGGCTGTATTTGTCTACAGTAAAGCTACAGCTATGTAAAGGATTGGGGCTGTGAGAGGAATATCAAACTTAATCCCAATGGGTTATCAGCTAGAACCAGTTCTGCTCCTGCCCCCTTGCGCGTACGAATGAGTGAGGTATTCAGGCTTTAACTTAAAATGAAAGTTAGGAAAGATTGAGGGCTTTGCAGTTCACTTTGATTATAATCAATTGATGAAATAGTGTCCTAAGAGATTTTTAGAAACACATTCCTTCTCTCCTTCATCCTAAACTTTTAAGACGTTGACATCTGACTGTGAACCGGCTAGGCAAATCTTTGAAGTATGAAGCACAAAAGCCTTTTTCATGAATGAAAAGAAAAAGTGAAGAATCTGAGTATCTCCTCTTAAAATAATTCAACTGATTTCCAAGGCTGCCCCCTGGACTTAACTCAAGGTAAGGATCACTTGGCTGTATAACATTCCACTGTTTATAGTCTTTAATTGTTAGAGAAAAGATAAAAACTAAATATTCCGCTGGCTATGGAATCTTCTTCCCTGGAAACACGGCAAAGCACTGGGGATCTGTGGGGAGTCCTCCTGTAGGAGTCCTTGTCTATACCCCTGGGACTTTATTGCCCAGTCTCACCTTCACCCTCTGAAACATCGCGTGCCTTTCAGGCTGTTCTTCTCTGAAAGTGGGAGGTGATGCTTTTTGCCACCATGAATGGTGATTTTTACTGGCCTGACAACGTCCCTTCTGGACGTTACAAATCCTTTCCCCGCCACTATCTTGATGCTGGGTGGTCTGAGAGATGCTGGGTGCTGTTTCCCATTTTGGCTATCATCACGTTCTGATTTCCTCCTGCCTCCATTCCCTCCTGCCACTGTCATTCTCTGGTGATAAAGCCAGGCGTATGTCTCCAGCATAAAGCAGCAATGTATTCTTTTAGGTTATTTTCTTCCATTGTCTACCACTGCGTCTTGGCACCTCAGTTTCAGCTAAACATACAGGAAGTGTTTTATTTCCCTTCTAACCAAGAGCTGTTTCTAATGAAAGATGCTTTGTGTTCCCTTTCGAGTTAACTTGCTAGCTGTATCAGAATCACCAGTGCTTCCCAAAATTCTGACAAAAAGCAAAACGGGAGCCTGAAACATGAAAAGCTGCTGTTGCTATGCTCTCTGTCTCTTCCTGCTAGAAGAGAAATCCCCTTGAAGTGATGTTGTGATGAAGCCCCTGCTGGCTTGATTCACTGCACGTGGCCTTCAAGATGGTTGTACGTGTTTCTTGTAGCCTGAAAAAAGGAATCCATCAGAATGTGAAATCGGTAGTTTCTAACTGCAGCACCAAAAGGAGTGAATTCATTTATAGTCAGATGCAAAGGAGCATGAAATAGCTGTGAATATGATTGTGTGTGCTTTTACTTGCCTGTATGCTGCAATAGCTATGGGAAGGGACCTTGGCATAAGTTTAACCGTGAAGACTCCAATTGGAGGTGTTTGAAGCAATCCTGTCTGATCAAAATCACCTTAAGCTATTGATTAACATTTAATTTTTAATAGTGAAGTCCAAATGCTGTGGATGAGCTTGCAGTGGAAGGTCCTAAATGTTGATTGTATCCCAAACTTGTTAATGCTATATGGGGATTGCGGCCTTGTGATGAGTTTTCATTAGTTCTTCTGGGGAAAATGCAAAAAATAACGATTGACAAATTTCAGCTATTTCTGATAGAGGAAAAAGGCATTTGTTTTAAACCAGCAGCAAACTCATTGCAACATAAAGGTATGATTGCTTCCAGCTTGCAGTCAGCCCATTCCCGGCACAGAGATGCTCTCCCTGTCCATCCTTTATTTGAAAGCTATACTGAGAAAGCGTTGCTGTATTGACATCACATGATGTCCCACATGTGCTTGGCTTGGTCCTGGGATGTGGGTTTTGACCCTACCTGGGTGGTTTTCCCTGTTCTGTTGAGGCAGAGGTAGGATTTCTCAGAATGAAACAAACGAAAGAACAAACTGGAAAACAAAAGGGGGATGTGAGCCAGATCCACACTTCAAGTTTCAGTCCCATCTTCAGGCTCTTCTGTGCAAAGCAGGCGAGGAAACCCTTTCCAAAGAGAAGAGAGCGTCTTCTCCAGCTGCCAGGCCCCGGGATGCCATGGGTGGGGGCCTGTGTCTTTTCCTCCAGCCAGGGTGGAGCAAAGCCTGTTGTAGATTTGATCTATTTTTGCGTTGCTGTGCTAATCCCGGTCCGTGGTGCTATTTAGAGGCTTCCCTTGGTGTGGCTTTCTCCTAGTGCTCAGTTTTCGCGCTGCCAGATGTTCCCCTCTCTCCCATTACCCTGGCATGTCCTATAGTCCCCTTTTGCCCGTAGACTTCCCTACCCATCTCTGCCAGGGCTCAGTCACGCTTGCAAGGTTTCTCTAGAAACTGGTGGGATGTAAGGGGGAGCAGGAAGTCTTTTCTAAAGGGAGATGAAATCAAAAGCAGCATATGGGTAAGAGGCATCTGGAAAAGGCGTTTGAGCTGCGAGGAGGAGCTCAAGGAGTCTGTTAGTGACTGCTAAACCCCAGTCACCCACCTCGGGGTTTAGCTACTTTGCTGCTTCAGCCTTGAAGACCTGGGCTCAAAAAACAAGATTCTTGGTCAAAATGGTAGACATTTCACTCGTGCTTCGCAGGGAGCTTGGGAGGTCCAGCACGCGGCTTTTGGAGGTTCAATACTGATGACAACCTTAATCGGTGGGAAACACGTTTGCTGGGATGTGGCAGGGTGGCACTGAGGACGCTTGGAAAGGTCCTCTCTGCGTCCTCACCCAGGGCGTGGGAACGTGCACGCTTCAAAGAAATGACAATGTGTGTGGTGTGCGAACAGCTTTGGCCTGCCACGTCCACTGGGTGCAATTCCTCATTGTATAAAAGGTTTAGCCACTTTGGAGATACTGCCTGGTCTCTTGTGGAAGCTTTAGTTCAGGGAGGGTTTTTTGTTGTTTGTTTGGTTTTTTCTTTTTTTTGGATTCTTACATTTGCAACGTGACATAAAGGTCATGGTGGCCTTAAAGATATGTCTTTTTCCTCATTAAAAAAATGTAATTTAACACAGAGGGACAAATTTCCTCTTTTTTTTTTTTTTTTAGAGTGAACTGGCTACTAATGGAGTTGAAAAATGTTCCTAGTATTGAGAAAAAGAAACAAAATGGCTCCTAGCAACTACAAGCGAGACCTGTATTTAAAGCTATTTCTTTCCTAAAAATGGCTGGAAATGTGGTTTCGTGTTTCACCACGAGCCGAGCCAGCGTGTTTTCTGCCAGTGCAGCAGCGTGGTCTGGTCCTTCCTGCCCACGTCCCCTGCCTGCGGCTCTGGCTGTGCCACCCTGACGCTGTGGCCAGCCGGGGCCATGTGGTGGAAGGGCAGAGAAGCCGTGCTGTGACAGGGTCTCCCCAGGGGGGACGTGGGTCTCCCCGGGGGCGACGCAGGTCCCCGCATGGCCCCATGGGGCTGGACAGGGGGAGAGGGTGCGGGGAGCTGTGAATTCGGCTTGGGTGTGATGCGAAGCCACGTGCTGGGATAGCAGTTGTGCTTTCTGAGGTCACAACGGGTTTCAAGGACTTTGTGAGTTCTCTTAAAAGACAATGTGTGCCAAAATCCCAGGTTTTCTATCTTAGACAAGCAATGGGACGAGAGGAAATGGCTTCACGATACGCCAGGGGAGGTTTAGATTGGATATAAGGAAAAATGTCTTCACAGAAAGGGTTGTCAAGCATTGGAACAGGCTGCCCAGGGAAGTGGTTCAGGCACCATCCCTGGAGGTCTTTAAAAGATGTGCAGATGTGGTGCTGAGGGATGTGGTTTAGTGGTGGACTTGGCAGTTCTAGGTTAATGGCTGGGCTTGATCTTAAAGGTCTTTTCCAACCTAAATGATTCTATGATTCTAAGAAGCAAATACACAACCTGCTGCCATGTCACCGTCTCTTTACAAAGCACAGTTCAAGATTTCTCTCTCCCCCGGAGCTGACTTTATTGTTACAAACCAGGAATTGTATGGGATTTGGTTGGGGAGCACTGGTAGCACCACAGCATGTGTCCTAATGAGCCCAGCTTTTGGAAGCTGCGTGGGGAAGCCAGATGTGCAAGGCAGAAGGTGGTGCGAATGCACACTGCTGTATGATTGCACCACTGCCACATGGATCATTCAGAGACATTAAAGACGAACATGAAATTAATGACTGTGTGAAATCTTCACCCCCCTTCGGCTGATGATAAAATTCTCATCGGCTCTGCGGGGGCCTCAACCTCTCCCCGTTCTCATGCAGGTTTCTGTGCAGACATCAAGCAGATCATTACAGAGCTCCCAGCTGGGATCATAATGTCATTTCCTCTGCTATTTGCTCGGATTCCTTTTTCGTATCTTCCCATTCCCTCCTCAGCCTTGCTGAAGAAGTGCTTTGTGAATCTACCGTTTACCTACCAGAGCTCCGTGGTGAAAAGGTTTCCCCGGGTGGCCGGGGAAATCCGTGCACCAAATACAGAGCTAACGCCTGCAGGAGGAAGGGAGCAAGGCGTGTGCCTCCTTTTCAGGTCTGTGGACGCGATATGCGACGTGCACGCTTTGACACAAGTCCTCGCGCTGGCCCGCATCCAGGCCAAGAATCACAACTCCCGTCCCCAGGGGACGTGATGTATAAATCACTGCAGCTCAGCGATGCAGGGAATGTGCCACCAGTAATCCCCAGCCATGCTCCTCTTCAAAGCAGGCAGTGTCCGCTCTCCCCACACACTTGCAGCAAATACAGACCGTGGACGTATTGTCAGGGCCTTTGAGCTTTCCTTCTCAAGCCCGCTTGCTACAACGCTCTGACAGTGGATGCGGAGATGGAAGGAAGAAGAAGAACTGTGGGGAGGCAGCGCAGTGCTGGCACGCTTTGAAAGCCGACTCCTTTGCTCCAGATGTTCTAAATCACATGTGGAGAAGTGTTTGTGGTCAGATGCTGCTTCAAACCGATTGTTGATAGTCTCCTGAGATGGCTCGTGACAAATTGTATAATAAAAATGCTAAAAATAGCACAGTGATTCCCTGGAAAAGCAAAGTTCCCACAATCCAATGAGCTGGGAAAATTGTTGAACTTTCTGTGGACACAACGTGCTCTTTTTGTGCGTGTTTGTGTGCATGTGTGTTCTTCAACCTTCCATGGGTCTCTGGGCTTTTTTTCTTATGACCCTTCCTCCTCCTACCAGCTCCAAGCAACCACGTTTCCAGCCCCCGGCGCAGCTGAACTGCCCACTAGCCAGTCTCCAGCATTCTTCAAGCTCTTCCTTTGTTCCCCGGTGTCACTGGTTGTTGCACGCTCGTCTTGGTGGAACTTTTTTTTTTTCAAACTGTGGGGAAGGCTAGCTCACAAGACGTGTAGCGCTAACACCAAGAGATCTTTACCACAACAGACCATCCTTGACAGCAGCAATCCTCTACTGACTACGCCTAACCTATGCCACCGTTGATTTCTTTCCAGCATTTTCTGCTCACGGCACTGCAAGGCGCAGTACAGCCCTTCCTTCCTCGGCGCATGAGCAACCTGGGGGCAACCACCGTGTGAGGGTTTGGTAGTGTGTGTGTTGTCCCCTAGGCAGAAAGGTTGAGGCCAACAAGTGTTCCAGGACTTTCCTCTGCAGCAGTGCTCTGTGAGGCCCAGACTCACTTGAGATAGTTTAATGACTGGAACTGGGTTTTTTAGTGTTGAGAAGGTTTGCTATGGTCTGCCTGTGCTGCGGTAATGAGTTGCAAATCTGGTGGCAGAGCTGATAAAAGCTGTGGCTAATGACAGGCTATGGAAATGTCTGGTGTGCCCAGAGTGAGATCATGGGTGCTTTGCTAGCTGGCAACAGCCCTTATCGTTTGACAGACGCTAAATATGTACAAGTGACTTGAGTCTGTCTACTACTGGAAAAAAGGTCCCTGTTACAAAAACTATCTTTCTGCGTGCTGGTTTTTGTATTTCTCTGATACGGGAATTAGCTATAGATTCTGTCCCATTCTGTCATGAATTGCAGCTCTGCAGCCATGTATACTTACTTAAAATTTTCTTGCCAATAAATTCAGGGGAAGATGTTGGAAACATGCGCTCAACCTAGGCAATGCATTGTGAGGATCTTTTTGTGGATGATGATTCAACCATAACTCAATATAGTGATTTGTTTTATCTGACCATTCATTCTGGAGACTAGTGATGTTCAAACTTTCAGTAGAGTTAATAATCGAAGTAGTCAGCATTTTAACATATGCATGGAGGTAAAGTCCCAGTTCTACACGCCAAAGTCTCCTCTGATGCTTTTTGCTTGATGGGAAATTCCACACACATGCCAACCCACTTACCAAAACCACTGTCGCTCCCCTGCTGTTAGGTAGGTCATCAGCTGATGCACATTTTTGTGTCCTCCCTGATGGTTGTGGGGCCATGGCGTTTTGCTAGCGAAGCATCTGAGGTGCAGCTGTTCCTTGCCCATGTAAAAATCTGAGGCATGCGGCAAATTTCAGGGTAGACTAAAACCAAAGAAATGGAGCAGAGCGCAGTGAAGAACACAAATGTTTTAGAAGCGTTATAGACAAAATATGAAAAGGCTCCAGTTTTATAATGAAATAAAGTTTGTGCTGAGCTGCTGGTCCAAAGTTTAGCTCCCGCATGATGTCTTGAGAATAGCATTTGTAATAGATTTAATCTGCTGACAGGCTGATGCTCTGTCCCAAAACCACCAGCACAGTTGTCTCCATGAATGTCTTCCCGCCAGGCACTGCCTGAAATGGTGTCTAACAAAAGTTAGAAAACTGAAGTTGTTTTTTCTGCCCTGAAGATGAAATAAAATACGTGGTGGCTACAGGAAAGGCTACAGTCACCACCAAGAATTTACTTCAGGGAATGTCCTAGATGTTCTTCTGTCCTGAGTCATGTCTCACTCCCGTCTTTGCAGTTAACCATGCCGCTTCATCAGAGACGATTGCATCCTCAGCTCAAGGTGCACACAAGCAACCCTCCTGATTACCTAGGCTGGCTACACTTTGCCTCCCTGTCCCTAGTGAGCCACCTGCCCCCCCCCCACTCTCCCACTCACTGCCATGTTGCTTCCCTGGGAGCATCATTCCCCATCCTGCCTTCTCAGACTCAGGAGGTCTGTGCTCACCCATGCCTGGGACACCCCTCTGCCCCGTAAGTGCTTCCTTTGCTAGTAGTAGTTTCCTTCTACTCTGCCACAGTGGTTTGAAAACTTGTGCTTTGTGAGGACTTGCTTTTGGTATTTCTCCCCCTGTTTATAAGAATACGTCTATTTATTTGAAGGCTGCTAGTAGGTCCAGCCCTCCCATGGGCCCTTCCTCCAGCAATTCCCTGGATCCATCGCTAATAAATAAACACAGCTGTCAGTATTGGAAAAGATAATTGGCTGTATAATGCACAGAAAGCAAAATTGCTTTCCTTGAGATTTATTCATCAATTACGGTTTGCCCTGGATGGTGCAATTTGAGCCATTTTCTGGACAGGGGAGAAATATATCAAATAGCAGGAGAGGAAGCTATTGTCATAACAAATGACTGAGTGCATATATGCATGACTGTGTGGTTTAGGTCTTCCATAATAGGTATCCTATTAACAAGCTAATGAAGAGGAGCCAAGGATTATCGTTATATTTGAGACAATAATGTGTATTTTGGTGGTTTTGCTTGTAATTAATGAGGATGTTGTCTGGTTTGTTGGTGTCCCCTGGGCGAGGCTGTTTGTTCGCTGTGCTCTGCTAGGAGGAACGCAGCAGCCAGCATCCTGCACAAATCTTGCCTCTCCTTTTTGCAAACTCCTTTTGGCCTCCACCTGCTGAGTCCTACCTTGTATTTGTGGTGGAACTCTGACATCTGACCAACCTTCAGGCTGGGGAAGCCAACATCTGAGTTAAAGCTAAAGCCAAGTCAGCTGCAGTAAACGCTCAAGCTGTATTTTTAACTAAGGTTTTCATGGAAATGGTGCATTTGTCCCTCTCTGGAGAATATACTGATATGATAGTGCTGTGCAGAGTATTATGAGAAAAAAATGATGTTGCCAGTTACACTTCCCGTGGATCGATATGGTACATGGAAAATATGCAAAGTGACCATATGGTGGAGAAGTGGTCAGGGATTTCTTAGGGGCTTGTCTGGTGGTGCTCAGTTCCCTCAGCTGCTATTTACTTTCAAACCATTTAGTAGGACTTCAGAGCTCTCAGCATCTGGTGGGATCCGGCCCCTTTGTAAATATGCTCCTACAAAGGTGCAAAGTGACCTGTGAACCTGTCACCATCCTGACTCTGATGCTGCTGCTATACACCTTGTCTCATTATTGGTTTGCTAAGAGGAATTTAATTAGTTTCCTACTTGTTAGCAGGAATCGCTTGTATTGCAAAGCACGCTGTGAGCCCTGCTGCCCAGAAATGCTTCTCTGATGCTAGGTAACACGAGACAAACAGATCACCATGGTGGTCTGTTCTCTATGATGCCACCTACAGATTGCATCATGCAGGAGAAGGTCCTCTCCTATGGCCAAGGTACCTCTCATTTAAGAGGTGAGATCTTCCGAGGCAGGGATGATCAATAACAAAAGCTGTACACAAGACCTCTCCCAACAGCCCTCCTGTGACATTTGGGATTTTAGGCGCTACCTGAAGATAATGAACATCTGCCAGCTGAGAGGAAGAAATAAGACCACGTATGTCTTTCAAGGCATCTGTTGGTTGCTGCTGTGACTGATAATAATGTGAGAAGGAAGGAAGGAGAACAGACACCCCACTCACCCTTGTGCAGCTCTTTAACTTCAAAGAGAAACACCTAACAACCATACTTGCCCCTGTGCTCTGTCTTTTTAAGTGCTTACGTCATGTCACCACTTCTAAGAGAAGTCAATAATAACCAAAGTGTAATTGGCAGATGCAGGCGTTGCTTGCTGTCCCACACTTTCATGGGTCTAGTAACTTCAGTTATTTATTACCCTTGCCATCAAAATCATTGAGAAGTCTGTGTGTCTGTGAGAGAAATAATTGTTGTTACCTCATAGCAGAATTCTGGGTTCATTGGATCACAGTCAGGCAGGAGGGGACCTTGGAGATCTCCGGTCCAATGTCCTGCTCAAGGTAGGGCCAGCTCTGAGATCAGACCAGGCTGCCTGGGACTTTGTCTGGTAGTCCCTTGAAAACCTCCAAGGATGGAGATCACACAACCTCTCTGGGCATCCTGGGCTCACGTTACATCCTGTGGTGTGGGTGCTGCCTTCACTGTTGAAAATGAGTGTTAAATGCATTTAAGAAATTTGGATCCCTTATTCAGCGCATGGAAAAGAAGCTCAAACCATCTGCTTTGTAGTATATTCCCTTTCATTTGTTTATGAGATAAAATGAGATTGATTTGGAAGCAGTTTTAGGAGAGGGAAATCAAATGTCTTTCCAGGCTATCAAATAATGTTGAATTTACCATCCTTTCAGGACAGAGTCATGATCTGACTAGAAGACCGGAGGCCAGGGACGTTTTGAATTGTAGTGTAAAATGAAATCCTCTTGGCTTGAGGTAAGCCACTTAGTCCGCTCACTATAGCATGGGGAGAATAATATTTACTGTTTGGTGCTAGTGCAAAGATAAACGCTGCTAGGTGCTGTGAAAATGAAAATACTCTTCACAGAAAGCTTCTTGCATAGGAAAACTATGCACACAAAGCACCTCTGGATCCTGTCCTTTGGTGAGAACCTCGTTAGCTTTATTTTGGTTATGCTTAATATAGTCAAATGGCTCAAGACAGGAAAACGTTTGCCACATTTCTCCCTCACTGTCCCAACAGACAAGTAAGTGTAGTGATGGAGAGTGACGGGCTATGAAAAGAAGAAGAGATCTTAAACTGAAGAAGGGTTAAGATGCACACAAGAGCATGGGAGACCCTCAACTTGGTACAGCGTGGGGTTTGAAACAAGGGAGGAGGACGCTAGGTAGCTGGATAAAATGCTGCTAGCACTAAAGACTGCAGTTATGGAAAGGTTAATGTATTCAAGCAGAGTGAGGTATATTTGTTTGCTAAATTGCCTGTTGAAAGCTTTGCCTTCTCAATGAGGCAAGGTCACTCAGGTATGTCTCTTACCCAACCTGCCCGCGCTGGCTCGGCCAAGGGTAATTGAAGCAGGTCATTAGCTACAGGCTGGGCAGCCCAGCTTCACTGTAGGCAGAAATCTACAGCCCTGAGAGAACCAGCTCCAGAGTTAATGCAGGAATACATGAGGTGTTTGATTACCCGGCAGTATTTTCCCACAATTCATGAATATACTTATCTCCAGAGTTTTGTAACACGTAGACTTTTAAATAGCTGAGTCCTAAAGCTTATCAGACACATCAGCTATGACCTAAAATCTTGAAAGCAAATTTTGCTTTGCTGAAAAGGGAGCTTTAATGTCAACATGCAGTGAATTATCTCCCTTCCTTTCATTTGCCTGAAATAAGGACTGTATTTCAGGCAAGGTGATGCTGAATTTGGACAAAGGAGCAGTGGGTGGAAAGCTACACTAAAAGTCTGGAAGATGTCTTTGAAATGATTCACGCTCTTCTCAGATTAAATGGGTTGAAATTGCTTCAAGATGCTTAGAAAATATCTTGAGAAAATACTAAACGCTCTATTCTGCTGAGGGTCATTTTGAGAGTCCCTCTAATTGATTTCAAGACAAGAATTTAAAAATCTGAAAGACAGAGTAAGCCCATTGGGTGACACGGGGCATGACAACAGCCAACAACAGGGCTATGGACGGGGTAATGCTCGGATCATGTAGCAAGCCAACAGGAGCAAGATGGTGGCATACTGAAGGATCACCTAATATGGTCTCTGAACATTTGCCTTCTTGTCCTTGAAGACGGATTAAATAAAGTATTTATTTATTAATTTTTTAAATTTATTTATTAAATATTTATTGTGTATCTTGCATGGCGATCAGCTCCCCCATAGAAATTTATTTATTCAGTGCTGATATTAGACAGGACCCTTCATTTCCAGAGCGCACCGCACCAGTATGCTGCAAACAGCCTGAGGAGGACAGAGTCACATTGCAGAACGACTCCGGTGGGACTGATCAGGATATTGATAACCCAGCATAGCTGTTTATGCCTCCCACGGGCACTGGTTCAAAGTTCAAGGGCTCTCCCATAAACACAGGGCGCTGTGATTCACGGCCAGGATAGTGGGGCTCATCTGCCAGAAGTCAGGGGAGGGGCACTTCCATTGGCTGTGCGCCTCCCAGGAAGGTTAAAAAGCATTTCTACCCTCGTGAGGAGGAAATAAGCTCAGGGAAGCGGCAGGCGTAGCACACGCAGAGACCCCAGGAGTCCCCCCTGGTGCAGAGCAAGGAGGGGAGGGATGCTCGCAGGGCGCACCCACAGCCCCGCTGCCTCCTCCCCAGCCCGCTCAACACCTCTGGGTCTGCTCTCCTTCAAAAGTGATTTCCCATCGCTGTAAATTAGAGAAGAATTGGTTCAGAGTCCTTAATTGTGATTTTTATTTTTAATCTGCATAATTAGATTTGTAATGGACTATTTTCACAGTCTCGGGACTGCTCGGGGATCGTTAGTGCTGGGCCCTGTGAGATCGCCATCTGCATGAAGCCGAGGGCTGCAGGGCAGCCTTACAAGCCTCGCGTGGCTCATTCAAATCACTTGCCGCTTGAACCCCGGCTGCTTTCCCAAGCCACTCAAGGGGGTACATCCTTGCAAAACATTACTCATCTGTACTCATCGTGTCCTCAACAGATGCAATTGTTTAGGAGATCGTGGTGCTGAGGGGAGATTAATAGAGTTTGGCTTTCAGAACAACGCGTTTTACATCAGCTTTGTCTTTAACAAAAGAAAATGAAAAGAAAACAAGAGGAGAGGCAACACAGTAGCACTGGGTCTAGCACCAGGTTTCTGCTACCCCTTGTTGTGGGGAGGTACTTGGAGATAAGCATGAGCTGGACTGAGGCAGGGGATGGAGATGAGAAGGTATTTGGATAACCTCGGGTATGGACTTGGGAGCTCTCCCAAAGGAAGGTGGTGGCTTTGAAGAGGGATGAGGCTGACAGGGTGGCTGGAAGGTGAGTAGGAAAAGGAGAGTTGAGCCTTGCTGAAAATGTCACTATCCTGAAATCCTCCTCCTCACTTCCCGCATCCTAATGACTTCGCTCCTTTTCCATCTCCAGCATCCTCCTGATCGTTCCCAAGCCTGCTTCCCCAGCCATGAACAGTCCCAAAACACCCTTACACTGTCTACTTTGGACCTTTCTGCTGCTGTGAAGTTTTATTTTGCAGCTGCAAGAAGGAGAACAAAATAAATCTTCATTCTGGGGGTGGCAAAATTCACTGTAGCCCATGTGCTGAAAAGCCTTGGGCTGGCTCTGCTGCCACATCTTGTTCCACTTAAAATGCTGCTTTTAATAGACCCAAAATGTGTGCTTTGCCAAAGATGTTTCCTTCTCTTCCAGCAGAACCATGTGCACTGGTTTGTTCATGTAAGACATAGCCTGGCTGTGGGAGCTGCTGCCAGAGCTGTGTTGTGTTAGCTCATGTGGCACCAGCAACATGAAGACTGGCAGACCACCCAACTGGAAATCTTCTGTTTGACTTCAGTTTCGATGGAACCTAGACTGGGGACTGTTTAAAGGGGATTTGAAATGTCTCATAAAGGCACATTTCAGATGCCAGCTCCTAACTTTCATTAAGCCTTTGAAAATGGGACTTGCCAGTAGGGATCTGTAGTAGGTTTTTGGGATTGCATTCAGAGTAATTGGTAACTTTCTATGTTGAAGCTGGACAGCAAGTGTTAGCAAAGCAGTTCACCTTTGTATCACAGAATGATAGAATAGTTTAGGTTGGAAGAGACCTTCAAGATCATCTAGTTCCAAGCCCCCTGCCATGGGCAGGGACACCTCCCACTAGACCAGGTTGCTCAAAGCTCCATCCAACCTGGTCTTGAACACTTCCAGGGACGGGGCCTCCACAGCTTCTCTGGGCAACCTGTTCCAGTGCTTCACCACCCGCATGGTGAAAATTTTCTTCCAGAGATCAAATCTAAATCTACCTTCTTTCAGTTTGAAGCCATTACTCCTCCTATCACTACATGCCCTTGTAGTCCCTCTCGAGCTTTCTTCGAGGCCCCTTTCAGATACTGAAAGGCTGCTATAAGGTCTCCCTTCTCTTCTCCAGGCTGAACAAACCAAACTCTCTCAGCCTGTCCTCACAGCAGAGGTGCTCTAACCCTCTGGTCATCTTTGTGGCCCTCCTCTGGACCCACTCCAACAGGTCGATGTCCTTCCTATGTTGGGGGCTCCAGAGCTGGACACAGGTGTGGTCTCATAACAGCGGAGTGATATCTTTATCTCTTTCCCATTTCAGGTTCTCCGTGGCCAGTGGCATTTATTTCTCACCAAATATCTTTTGTTAGAGATTTCAAATGTTGATAAGAATCAATATCTGATACATGTAGTTGATGTAAGCAGTGTATCTGAGACCCACACCAAAATTTTTGGCCCAGTAATGCTGTCCAGTTGCCTGCAAAGATCCTGCTGTGAATTTGGGCTCTGAATACCACTGTGAGATCTAAACGGTGGTATAAAAAAAAAAAAGTGACATTTGCTTTGCAGTAGTGATTTGCAGGACCACTACTTCTCCCCTCCCACTAGCTGAAATACAGTTTGGTGGTGAACAAGGTCGAGGACAAGCCAAGACCCGTGTGAAAACAGCTTTCTTGCTGCAGCCCTGGGCAGTGCCCTTTGCATACGGTGGCAGAGGGTGGGGAGCAGCAGAGAGGGGTAGCTGTGCAGGAGTTTAGGCATTCATTACATTCACTAAGGAGCAGGTAATTTAAAGGACTGTGCTGCTGCACATTGCACCTCACCACCTTGCCCTGGCCATGCTGCCTCAGCGGGAGAGCCCCAACCTGCTTAACTGGGGGTGCAGGTCCCCCCTGTGGTCAGGCACACACTGCTGGTGTAAGCAGCCCCACACGTTGCTCTTACCACTTGCTCAGCATAGTCATTGTGTCCTAAAACCCAACCCACAGCAGGCTCACGTGTCTCCTTTGTGGAGGGATCTGACCACCTTCGGAGAGCACATGGGTCTTGCTGGTGCTTGAAGTTCAATCAGCTCCACAGGCACCCCAGGGCTCAAAATGATCACTTAACCACAGAAATGCTTTTTGCCACGGCAGCATTGATTGCACTAAAGTGTTACTACTCTCCTGGATTCTCCGGGGAGGGCTTCCTCATTCAGATGTCCCCCTTCAGCCAGCTGTTCTTGGCCACCTGCCCCACGCCAGGCCGGGAGGCTGGGTTGAACTGGAGCAGTTGGGCGATGAGGGCTTGGCAGGGCTCCGGCAGCGGGGGCAGCCCCTCCGGGTACAGCACCCCTTTCTTCTGTCGCTGGGGCATGCTGCAGACGTGGGTATCATCAAAGGGAATGCAGCCGGTCACCATCACGTAGAGCATCACACCCAGGCTCCACATGTCGTACTTCTTGGCATCATAGGGGATGCCCATGAGCACCTCCGGGGAAGCGTAGGCTGCTGACCCGCAGAACGTAGTGCTCAGGTCCGGGTAGCAGTTTGCCTCCTTGCTAAAATCAAAGTCACTGAGTTTGGCCCGGCGGCCATCAGCGGTGAGCAGCACGTTCTCACACTTGAGATCCCGGTGCACCAAGTTGCGGTCGTGCAGGTAGCGCACGGCCCCCACGACCTGTGCAAAGATGTCCCGGGCCTTGGGGATGCAGGGCAGCCTCCCCAGCCGCTGCACCAGCTGCAGCAGGTCAGTGGCTGCCGCCTCCATCACCATGTAGACCTTCCCATTGCAGACCTCAATGAGCTCGAAGATGCGCACGATGTTGGGGTGCCGGATCCTGCGCATGATGGAGAGTTCCCGGGGCAGAAACTTGTACATGAAGGCTGGGGGTGCTCGTTGCCGGTCCACCACCTTGATGGCTAAGAGGCCTCTGTGTTTGCTGGAGGTGGCCGCTTTCACCTTGGAGAAGCTGCCCTCCCCTATTGTGTGACCCAGCCTGTAGCCCAGCTCACGAAGTAGTTTCTCTCCTGCATCGTTTTTTGGCATGATGCGTGATCCCGCCGGGCTTAATCAAAGCTGATGTTTTGCTCCAGGAGTTGAAAGCTTTAATATATGCTGCGTGGCAGCTGTTGACCTTTGCTCTCCCCCATGGTCCCACGGGTGGCTCT
The DNA here is from genome assembly GCA_013398295.1 of Chionis minor. Taxonomy (NCBI): domain Eukaryota; kingdom Metazoa; phylum Chordata; class Aves; order Charadriiformes; family Chionidae; genus Chionis; species Chionis minor. The sequence continues at coordinate 404,035 of VZSF01005035.1, forward strand.
GTGGGCTCCAGGGCTCGCCCAGGCATTGTGATGGGGCGGAGGGTTGCATGGCAGCGCCTTTGTGAGATGACGAGGGTGGCTGGTGGGGCCTGTCCCCTCAGGGGTGTCCCAGGCACATGGCTGGGGGAGAACTCCCACGGATGAATAGTTTAGAGTTTTCACTTTTTTCTCCTCTTCACTTGACTTTTCAAAACGGGGGCTTTCTGGTGATGAGAGTTTAAATGTGAGCTGCTGTGACTCCGCCTGGGGGCTTATACCGATTTTCTGCAGGTTATTGTATTATATTAAAATCAGAACTACATAGAGTAGTACAAAGGAGTGTTTTCTACTCTCTCTAACTACAAACTACCTCATGTGGCTGCAAATATTTAGTTTTTTATTACAATGGTGCAGGGAGCTATTTTTCTAGGTATGCTTTCTGACTTTGTGTGGTGTGGCTGGGGAACCTTAAATGCATCATTCAGAAGAAACAGCTTTTCTATTTCTTGAACTTGGAATTGCACTCCTCCATTTTTATCAAAATGTTATTTTTCAGACTTACAGAGAAGTGAGACCAGAGATCCTTTGGAGAGCTTCTGTAATTTAGATTTTTAGTGCTTTCGGTCAGCTTTAGTTGCCATAAGGTGACAGTCGAATTAAGCAGGGGCAGGAGCAGAAGGAAGCTGGGCTGGGTTATGAAAGCCACTCCTGAGCAAAGTGTCCCTCCCATTGCAGGCTGTGTTTCAGGCCAGTGTCGGCTCCTTCCTCCATGTGCTGAGTCCTTGGCTCTCACAAACAGTTGTTTCTGGTTTGTGCTGGTTTTTTAAGCTGCTCGAGGATCCTGTCCTCCCTGTGGAACCCGTATTTCCTTTCCAGCTGTAAAAAGGAGCCTAAGACCACAAAACGTCTGTCTTCTGAAATACCAGCCCAAACGCTATTTTTAATTTTTGAATGTATGTTTCACTTTGCAAGTCGGTTCTAGAGAGGAATAAGACTCAACCGAAGACTGAAGAAAATCTTTCTCGTGAGTCCATCTGGTCAGTGTTCTGAAGTCACTTGAAGAAATCCAATTAACTAAAAACTGCAAACATAGGTCTATTTGTGCTGCAGGGGTGCTTTGCCCTGACTCCTAAGGGCAAGTAATGTCAAGTTTTATCTGCTGTAGAAGTTGTGGGTCCAAACCAAACCACTTTCCCACTTCAGATGCTATTTCTACAGGCCATTTGGAAGTCCAGGAATTCAATGCCCTGTAGAAGCGCAGTTATGAGGTATGTATCATCAGGCGTGCATCAGGCATATCACCAGGCATGCTGTCAAGAAGCCAGGCAAGCAGCACGTACATTGCACAACAGAGGATTTTTTTCCTTCACAAGGGCAACCCTGCTGACCACTAAGGAATGTCCTCAGTCCATCCTTAGCTCCTCCAAAGAGAGCAGAGGTCCCATTCGCCAGCAAGGACCTCGCCTGGGGCTGATGTCTGTAGAGGTGCATGCAGAGGTGCAGGACACGACCCAGCCAACGCTCCCTTTTTGCCTGGGCCATCAAACACCCCAGATTTCTTACTTCTGAAGCAGATCAGAAAGAAGCCATTTCATAGAATCACAGAATGGTTTAGGTTGGAAGGGACCTTAAAGATCATCTAGTTCCAAACCGCCTGCACTGGGCAGGGACACCTACTACTAGACCAAACAAGTTTTCCAGAAGTTCCCATTCAGAAACTGCTATTACTTAAGCAGAAAAAAATCCTGCCTAGCAATCAGTAGGTCAGACGCAGAGAGCCATTTTGCTGGCTACACATGATTTCCTGGCATTTCTGCTTAGCCCATGAGTCATAACCACAGTGACTTCAGCAGAGGTCTGAGCTGGACTTTTCACAGGAGCTGGGAACTTTGGGGTGCCTAAACATCGTTGAATCAATGTGGGCATTTTTACAAGGGAAAATCCTTAGACTGGGTGTCCCTTCCCTGCTTACTGCAAGAGCACCTCTGGAAAATGCTGTCGCCGTAGGCTCTGACAGGTAGAAAGATGTGTGTGGAGCTATCTAGAGGGGCTAGGCTGATGCTCAGTGTATCTTTTAAAATGGGACCGGGGGTTCATGTCATAGACATGTTCCCAAAGCCTACAGGTAAAAATCATCATTCATGGGAAACCTCTTTGAAGCCCCCTGTAATAACATAACCAGAAGAGGTGTTGTCCAAACCACAGTGGGAAAACCAAAGCAGCGGCTACGACCCACGTTGCGATGGTAAGGAGTAAGATGATGTGGAGTCCTGCACGGCTGGTGGCCTCTGCATCTGCTCGAGGGAGCTTGTCGCTTCGGGGAGGTTTTCAGCAAGCTTGGCTGAGGCGGACAGTTTCAGAGTCATTAAGTGAGCCCCCCCTAAGCCCAGAAAAAGCACTGTGTGGTTAGATGCTGCAGGAGCATCCTGGGGGCTGAAGGGCTTGAGCACTGCCTGGAAGGAGATGGGGAAGAAAGCCCCGGTGAAAACCGGGTGCGATCGTAGCAAATACTCCCCCTCCTGTACGCTCCAGGCTAAATCCCTGTGGGTTGGCTTTGCTGCCAGGGCTGCAGACATCATTCCTGTGCATCTCCATGTTCCTGACCCACAGCTCCCAGCGTGGCCTGGGACTGCTGCTAAAAGCTCTGAAAAACAACAGCAAGAGGCATGAATGAGAGGTTTTGGTTTGGCAGGACACTGTCAGGCAGAGGAGGAGAAAAGATAATGGAGCTCAGCTTTTTGTGCTGTGCTTAGATCACAGAGAAAAAGATTTTTGCCTCGTTAGCTGCTGGCTCAACATTTATTGGTATAAAAATGCACCAAAAACCTCTTTTGTTTCCCATCCCTCCACCTCAAGTATTGCTGCCTGTGGTATAAATATTTAGGTCACACTGATATACTTCCGTAGGTTACTCAGTACTAACATACAAAGGAATGCTGAGCTTTATGGTACATTTTTTACATCAAAGCTGTGTTTGTAGAACTGACTTGTTCCATTGCTCTTGTAAATGAGAGCAATTAGAAATCAGGCAGCGATTACTGGTTTGTTCAATCTGGTACATGAGCAAGAGGAGCTGATCTGCAGAGGTATAAATTATTGGATCTCACCGTCAGGGTTTTCATTACGGGCACGTTTTCCGACTCTAACAGCGTGGTCGTGCATCAGCCTGGCACGCAGTCAGCTCCTCTGCCAGAGGGCTGATAAACTCCTGGTTCACCCTGCCGCGCAGTGCAGGGACACCAGAGAGCCACCAGGCGCCCCAGAAGCAACTCGCCTGCTTCAAACTCAGCGTAAGTTAATTTACCTCCGTGGGTAAGTTCACCCAGGGTGAGTCCTGCATCGCCTGCGGCTGGACTGCTCACCAGAGACCAAGCTGTGCTGGGCATCACTTTACACCCAAACCAGGAGGAGCTCTGAGTCAACCTTGCCCGGGTCCTGGGTGCACTACAATTACGTAGCCTGGTGTTCCCCAGGGGGCAACTCAGGCTGCCGAGAAGCTAACGCAGATGAAGCTCTATGGCCTTCTGCCCTGTACACAGCTACCTGCAACCAGAGAAGGACAAACAAGCCATGAGGTGTAACAAAGGAGGATTTTTTTTTATTATTATTTTTAACTTCTGTGTCATCCTATATGTTTTTTTGGCTAATAGTTAGGCCTTCTCTTGCAGGAAAATCCTGGCTGCGCTGAGTTGATAGCTGGGAAATCACCAGTCTGCTACCTGAACATCAGGGTAAATCAAACACCTCTGTGCTGTGCCTTTTTGGGCGGCTGCCCTCTTGCCAAACCTCAGCGAGGCAGTACTACATCAGTGTAATTAGTGGACTGAGACAGCAGCTGTCACACAGGATGGCAAACAACTGAGATAAGAAGAGGGCCATTAGAGCATACATGCTTCTGAAATTTCTACCTGTCCCCCGTGATCCCACGGTCCCCGAAGTCCCCCATCCTGACACCCAATCCCTCTGGGCCGGGCTGTGGGGAGTCCTGCTATGGAGGGCTACAAAGGTGATTAGGGGGCTGGAACATCTTATGAGGAAAGGCTGAGGGACTTGGGTCTTTTTAGTCTGGAGGAGAGAAGACGGAGGGAGGATCTCATCAATGCTTACAAATACTTAAAGGCAGGGTGCCGGGAGGAGGGGGCCAGTCTTTTGGCAGTGGTGCCCAGTGACAGGGCAAGAGGTAACGAGCACAAACTTGAACACAGGAAGTTCCACCTGAACATGAGGAGGAACTTCTTTACTTTGAGGGTGGCAGAGCACTGGAACAGGCTGCCCAGAGAGGTGGTGGAGTCTCCGACTCTGGAGACATTCCAAACTCACCTGGACGCCATCCTGTGCAACCTGCTCTAGGTGAACCTGCTCTGGCAGAGGGGTTGGACTAGATGATCTCCAGAGGTCCCTTCCAACCCTGGTGATTCTGTGAATCTGTGATCTGATGACAGATTGACACCTCTGGGGCAAGGATGTCTCATATGACCAAACGCTGTTGAGTGTAATGTGGGTCCTGCCGGCACAAGTGTACTGAAATATAACTCTTGTTAATGCAGATAGTCTAGAAGCCAAAACAAACCATAGTTTTATACCTTACGCCATGAGGCTGTAAGTTACAATGTGTAGAACGACCTCTGCACTTGCATGGAGCCCTTGAGATTTCTCTAAATACCTCCATTTCCATACAGGCAGAGATATTTTGCTGAGGGCAGTGAAATAATTCCTAGGTGACCCACTTTGTGGTCAGTCTATAGCCAGACCTTATTGCTTCCCACCCTGTGAATGTGGGAATGGGCAAACAGCTGCCCAAGAAGTAAAAATAACCAATGATAATATTTTTGCTTGACTACCTCGTTATAGATAGTGCAAAGGGTAACCACAATTTTTCCTAGCTAATAGTGGTTACCAAGATCTTCTTGTCAGCAATGGGTAAAAAGAGCTCTTTAAACACAAGCTTTTGACGTTCTGCCGTGTATTTGATTTTTTTATATGTATATATAATTGTTTTATAGAAAACACTGGACCAAAAAGAAACCCGCTGCTTGTTAGCGCTATTTTCCATCCATCTGGATGTTGCAGGGAGGTCACGCAGGTGCTGAAGGCTGGTGAAAATTTTGCAGATGAGTATTCTTCCATAGTCCCATAGAACTATACTACACTCTCTAGGTATTAGTACCAAAGGGAACAAGCCAAGGTGAGGCTCACTTATAACAGGCACAGGGCATAGCCAGTAAAGAAAATTATGCTACTGGCAAGTACTCTCATTTTTCTAGTGATGTTATTTGCCCCTTACTTGCCAAGTACTATTCAGTGAGCTATTTAAAGGTAATTGATTTCTGGCCTGTGTGATGTCTGAGCAGTTGGAAAAATGGGGCAGATCCCATGAAAAGCACATTGAATCCAAGCTGCCTCGGGAGCTGAATTGCTGTCGCTGCCCTAGATCCTTTCCTGTAAAATCAAGCTGTCTGTGAGGTTATTTTAGGCACTGGTATTGAATGGACCCAGAAAGTCAAAGGCACAAAACTAATTGCAAAGCCTTTTCTCTGAATTCTTCAGGAAAGCTGTGTGTGCCTACAGCTGCAGCCTGAATTTGGCCATGGTCTCATGGCTCCTTACTAGCAGCAACAGCAGCGTTGGCAATGGAGAAAACCAAAGTCACAGGTAATCAGCAAGCTGTGCTTGGTAATGTGCTGCATTTTCTTTCTCTCTCTCTCTCTCTCTCTTTCTTTCTTTCTTTTTCTTTCTTTCCGCTTATATCTCAAGGATTGGTATTTGTTTAAAATACTCTGGCTATGTTGGGTTTTTTATCCCTTTGGTAGATAAGGAGATCTGGCACCTCACATTCCTGATGTTCAGAAGCAGCTGTGATCTCCACAGCTGTTTGCCATCAGATCTTGCCCTTAGCCTCCTGTTCACACAGAATAAACTAGCAAAGCCAAGCCAGTTGTGGGACTAGTTAGAGGTCTCCTAGAAATCTGGCAGGATGAAAGCAACACTGAACAGAAAACTCCATGGATGTCCATTTGATTAACCAAGGTTGTTCAGACACCTTGTGTACCAGAAATATCTCTTCATGTAAATGAGAATTTAAACCATGTGAGGGACATAAAATGAGCTTGTAAGCCATCAGAGGGAATGGATATATGGCAACAGGCCACACCACTACCTCTTGGGCAGCTTGTGAGTGCCTCAGTATGTGCCAAAGGAGATGAAGGATGGAAAGGGCTAACGGTCTGGTCGGCAAACATGATTTTGCAGCTGGTATTGCCAGGCTGCACCTGCCAAGAACCTCAAACCTGAAGGCAATAAGCTAGAGTGGAGTGGGAGACAAAAGGGACTAAGCAGGCTTTGGTAGGCTGGTGGCTTGAGGAGCAGGAGGATTCCCTAGCAGGTCTGCTATTTAGAGGCTTTGCACCAACAAACCCCTTTTGGGAAGGAGAAGAGTGAGATCTTATGCTTCCATCCTTGTGGTAAGTGGAAAGTCATGCCTGGCTTGCCAGAGCTAAGGAAAACCAGCTGTGTAGGGAGGCAAGCTTTTCCTTTTGGCTGCTGAAATGCCTGTGGAGCTGGGGAGACATGGCTGAGGGAGAGCTGGGGCAGAGGGGGGACTCAGACCTGGGAGCTCACCCCACCCTTTTCCTGGCCAGGGGTGTTTATCTCTGTATGTCTCCACTGAGATGGCTCCTTCCCACCACCTCCCTTCCGAGAGCTGGGAAGCTTTTTCTTTCTTGGCTGGTGCTGCAGACGCTTGGCCTGGCCTTCAAGTGGCTGATTCCTGTGCGCTTCCCAGGGAGATCCTCCAAACATCCTCATGAGCCAAAGGGAAGGGCTGCGCAGCGTTGACAGGCTGCTGGATCAAGAGAAGTGTCTAAGCTTGCTTTTCCTGCTCCTCCTTGATGCTAGGGAAAGAGCCCAGCAAGCCTACTGAGATACCCCCTCGGCACTGGGCAGCTGGTAAAAAAGGTATGGGTAGGAACTGGGGCTCAGTGCTGCACGTCTCCTGAGTCCAGCGAACATTTCTCTACTCCCCTTGTTGCTTCAATATCAACAAATCTCTTTTCCTGGTGGAAAGATTAAATGCCTGCCACGTCTGTTGGCTTGCTTACTGTATTGGTGTGCCTGCTATCCATGTCCCTGGGCAGAGCGGGCTGTCAAACAGGAGGCAGAGGGCTTCAGGTGAGGCTTTAAGCAAGGCAGAGATTTTAAAACCTGCAGGAAATGCCTCTTGGGTTGGTGGAAGTGGAGTTGGAATTGGGTGGTGATGAGGGTCAAGAGAAAAGTTGTGCTGCTTACCACAGCAAGTTAAATTCAAATGTAGTTAAGTTAGAAAACCAGGTGTTTTGTGGCTAACTATCCCAAATGAATGATACTTAAATTTTTCCCTCACGCTGATTTACTTACCTGCCTGTGGAGAACCTCATCACAGAGCATTCTATATTCAGAAAGAGATTTAGTTGTCTGGCACCTATTGTAACTAATTTGTGGCCAATTAAGGACTCCAGAATTTGGCCTGTAATTAGGATATGACAGCCTACGGTATCCAGCATTGGAAAGTTTATGGCAAAGTGTTGTGACTATGCAGCAGATGTTTAAATCATGTGGATGTTGTCAGAGGCTGATTTTGTGCTCTCATCATGTGCTAAAGCACCTCCTGAAGGTGCTCAGCTAATCACTGAGATGGCTTCTCCCACAGGTCTGGTTAGCTCTGGATGAGCCAGTCCTGTACGGGTGTCTGGCAGAGCTGGAGTTAAAAGACCTAGAGATGCAAACCAACAAGCTTCAGAGCTGTCAAGACTGATGAGAAAGTTTAGGCTGAGATTTGGAAGATAGTAAAGACAAAAATTCTAAGTGGCAGAAGGAGGTAATCTTGGACCGGGTAGTTGCTGTGGGTATGCAAGCGTCAAAGAGGGAGGCAGGCAGGTACTCTGGAAACAAGGCTGGAGGCAGCTATCAGGGCCTGAAGGTCTGTTTGCTGCTCCACCCAACACCTAACTGGACAGGCTTTTGTTGTATTTGAAGAAACTGCCTGAGGAAACCATGCAAGAAACTAGCTGTGACCCTGAGAGGAAAACCACCAAAGCAACCTGAGGCTTATCATGTGCAGAGACAAAAGGACAGGCCGTTTGAGTGGGCAGTGAATACAGATCTGCTCACACAAGTAGCAGGAGACCTTGCGCTACGTTTCTCAGTTTGCTTTCCAGAAAACTGAGCTTTCTGCTGCTTTTCTGCTTGCGTGTTTCCCTAAGAGGGAAATAAATACACTGAAAGCAGAAACTCCCCTTGAATAACCGAGTCACTGCAGAGCGTGGAGGTCAGGCACCCTGGCGTGGGCTGGGACAGGAGGACGGGCATGTCTGCGCCCCGCTGCTCACAAGCCATTAAGTATATATAATATCACAGTGCCCTCTTGGGGGCAGGTGTTCATTGGAAATAGACCTTTATGATTTGTATGCTGCAGAGCTCACTGCTCGCCACTGTTGTTTATTCCAGGAGCTCGTGCTGCCTAACTAAATCACGGATTTTTCCCACCAAATACTGCTCTTACTAAGGAAGAGCTCAGAGTTTTGGCCTTGGAATTTTATTATTATTTCAATACAAATCCCTTCTCTGCTGCTGATCTGAACTTTAAAATAACAGAAGCAAGGAGGGTGAGGAGCTCCTGAGTGAAGATGGCAGTCTGCCCTCAGAAATGAAACCTGTCTTGTTTAAATGCTTTCAGATGACTCAGCCCCAGCAAGCAACAAATTGATTTAACAATACATGTAATTAGCTGGTGCTCGTATTCCTTCACAGCACGCTGGTGTCCCACTGCACCCGCTGGGAGACCTGTCTCAAAGCCCTGGCATCTCCTGCAAAGGAGTGTGAAGAATGACTGAAGTGTTAAATAAGGACATAGATAAGTATGGTGATTCTCTGACTACTGCAGGAACAGCCTGGAAAGGAGGGGAATGTGACTGACCTCTCTTTTCCTCTAGCTTTTGCAGTACCCTCTTTTGTTAGATGGTAAAATGAAATAAAATGTGAACAAAAATGAAACTTCCAGCGGATATTTGGGATGATTCTATGGAACCGTAACGGCATCACAGCCAATATGGCTCTTGCTGCCCTACTGTTGCCATTAATGCTCTGAATGTAGGAAACTTGAGACCAAACTTTTTGCCTGATTTTTCAGTAGCCACTTCGGTTCACTAAAACAGGCAAAGAAAGGAATGGAAACTTCTGTTCTAGTATAGACCTATCATTTCCCTGATTCCTTATGCTTATAGGATTATAAAAGAACCTCTATTTTAAGGAAGATGTGAAATGACAAAAATCATAAGCCTCTGACATTTGTGACGGTTTTTCTGACATATATACATATGAGACTGTGTGTGTGGCTTTGGGTTTGGTTTTTTTTGTTGATTGCTTTGGTTTTTTTGGTTGTCTGTTTTTGTTTGATTTTTTTTGTAAGCAATTCAGCTAAAAGCCCATCTGTGGTAAGGATTCAGTTAAAAAAAAAAAGTGCCACCTGGCAGATGAGTCCATGACCCTAAAAGCTGGTTTCTCTGAAAAGCCAGCCTCTAAGATTGATGATGAGGGCTTCCATATCTTTTATTTTTCTATTGTTATTTCTAGATCTAGTTTATTTCATTGCAGAAGTAGAATTTTCCTAAATGCCAGGTCTGAAAACTTGTTCTGGGCTCTGACAGCCACTCTTTCATGTTGCTACTTCTCCCTTCCCCTCTTCCCATGTCATTATCTCCCTAAGGACGATGCTGTTGCAGTGCAGCAACCCTTGGGCATCATCCCACTATACCGGGTAGCGCGTGGTCAGCGTAACTGGTAGGGAAGACAGAGCATGGGCAAATAAATCATGGCATGAGGAACACATATCCAACTAGATGTGGTTGGGAAATGCTAGGATAGGTTTCCTTCTGTTTTTCTTCATTAGGTACCCCTTTGTTAAACCAGAAGGAAGGAGATATGGTTGGACTCGATCTTGAACGTCTCTTCCAACCCAAGTGATTCTATATCCATGTGTTTCTGAGTACACCTTGCTTTGTGTATGGAAGCATTTTCCTTGCAAAGATAATGCCTAGCCTCTCTGACTCCCAGCTTTGCTTTCGGAGCTCCCATGGGGTAGCACACAGCATCTCTTCCGCGCTGTTCTTGCTTGTCCTCAGCACATATGAAGGCATCGGCCACTTTTGTGTTGCTATTCAGTGGCTCCGTCTTAAGGGGGCAAGTTTTTTGATGGCTGCTTACTGGATCCTGCTCTCAGTTTGTGCTAGGCAGGACTAAAGCCGAGTATCTTAGGAAAGCATCTGTATTTTAGGAAAGCATCTTTTCTGCAGGCAAGGAGAGAGGAGGAAAAACCTGTTATTTGAGAAGCTGTGATAGTCTGACAGGGCAGGGCCTTGGCATCTGGAAGAATGATAGCGTCTGCCAGGGATGTGGCTTAACTCTCTCAGTTTTGGCCAGCCTGCGGGCCTGAAGAGTGTGTGACTAGCAGAGCCCAGCGATGGATGTCCTGCAGGCACAGGGACTGGAGGGAGAGCACAGAGGATCTCCTCCTGCAGCCACTGCTGCAGCACTCGGAAAACAAAGCAGGGAGGTAGGCTGCTGCTCGGGGTGTCTCTGCCCCCACTACACAGGCCCTCTGCCTGCTTTGAATTTTGAGCAGACATGACACTCCTCCTCCTCCTCCCCCCAAGTTGGTTTATTTAAACAGCTGGCAAAGTGTATTTAAAGTTTAATGGGGGGTGGGCGGGGATGGAGTGACACAAAATATTTGCAGGTATTTGAGGTGTGAGGTGAGCACCTTCTACCTCACAGCTTCCAGAGAAAGCTGATTTTTTTTTCAATTTTTTTTTTTTTTTTGAGAAGAGGGTGGATGTAAAACCCATTTTGCCATCAAGCCTGTATTTAGCAGGTTGTAATGGTAGCATGGGGAGCTGGAGCGCAATGATGGCTGGAAAAGTGGCTGGAAAGCTGCCTGGTGGAAAAGGACCTGGGCTGTTGGCTGAACATGAGCCAGCAGTGTGTCCAGTTGGCCAAGGCGGCCAACAGCATCCTGGCTTGTATCTGCTCACCACACTATTCCTGAAAGAGGGAAGTGATCATCCCCCTGTACTCAGCACTGGTGAGGACACACCTCGACTACTGTGTTCAGTTTTGGGCCCCTCACTGCAAGAGAGACATTGAGGTGCTGGAGTGTGTCCAGAGAAGGGCAATGAAGCTGGTGAGGGGTCTGGAGAACAGGTCTTATGAGGAGCAGCTGAGGGAACTGGGGTTGTTTAGTCTGGAGAAAAGGAAGCTGAGGGGAGATCTTATCTTCTACAAATACCTGAAAGGCGGTTGTGGAGAGGTGGGGGTTGACCCCTTTTCCCAAGTAACAAGCATTAGGTCAAAAGGAAATGCCTCAAGTTGTGCTAGCTGAGGTTTAAGATGGATATTAGGAAAAAATTCTTCATCGAAAGGGTTATCAAACATTGGAACAGTCTGCCCAGGGAAGTGGTGGAATCGCCATCCCTGGAGGTATTTAAAGGACGTGTAGACGTGGTGCTGAGGGATGTGGTTTAGTTGTGGTTTTTGCAGTGTTAGGTTGATGGGTGAACTCTATGATCCTAAAGGTCTTTTCCAGCCTAGATGATTGTGTGATTCTATGATGGCATCTCTGGGCTCTTAGGGACTGCTATAATTCTGGCAGCGGTATGAATCGGACACAATCAGTATATCAAGATAGTCAATGTTTTATTCCTCCCAGATATTTGGGTGTCAGGTAGGTGTGATAGAGAGAGGCAGCATTGTAATTGTTAAGATAGTAACATCTCCTGCATGCTCTTCCTTCCGAGTCACTCCAGTGTTCTGAACGCATAAGGGGCATGGAGGAGTAATGAAGCAAGGTTACATCAGTAGTTGTCAAATGCAGAAATAAATAACTTCAAGCAATATAACTTCACTCAATTTGTATCTGCTGTGCTGGCCATACCTTGTATTTACATGGTGCCGGGGGAAACTATCTTTAAATGTTAAAATTTAGATCACACGTGGTACCGCAGGCTAAATCTGTTACCAATGATAACATTTCCACTGTAGTTCGTTTTGTAGCACCTCAAGAAAAGCAGCTGATTTGAGTGATTTATTTTTGTTCGTAGGGGGAAAAAATAGCCTTGGAGCCTTTGTGAGCTCTAGAGGAAAGGCAACTACAGTGCTGGGCAGGTGGTATCTGCAGTCACGGAAACAACCGATAAAAACTTTCTCATCTTATCACTTTGCAGATAGGCCTTTGCTATAGGATGCAGACATGAAAGAGTCTCTAGGGTCCCTCCACCCTACATGGGAACACTAGCAACAACCCTGGCACAGCTTAAGAAATTGGTTGTCTTGGTCACTGTGTAAGACTCAGTTGACTAATGACATTGTAGGGAGGCACAAGGGCATGGGAATAGTTGAGGTGAGAAGAGCGTGGGACTTGGAAGGGGTAGTATGTGGGATGACTTACACCCACAGCACGAAAGGAGACAGGTCCCCAGGGCACCCTTGCATTGCATTTCACTCAAGAAATGTGAATTGTGTCTATGCGCACCTGGGCACACCTCGTAATTTTGAGTCGTGACTGTGGTGATCCCACCCTTCTCCATGGTATAGGGCTGAGCCAGGCATGGGTGTCCAGGCATTGAGGTGATCTGGAGTCAGCAGTCTTAATGACCCTTGTGACTCTCACTCCATCCAGCCTAGGACTGGATTCACCCCATGGTAGCCTAGTTACACTTCTCACTATGGCAGGAAGACCCGAGAAGGGGACAGCTACTTCATGAATTTGTAATCTCAAACTTCATCCTACAAGTAAATGGGCATTTGCGACAAAAGGATCCATTAAAAGGACCATCATGATGTGTTTGTGATGTATGTAGAGCGTGGGAATTTTCTGCAAACATTGACTCGTATTCTTGGAGTGCGCAGTAATATTTCCAGGCCCACATCTTTTCTATGTCTCTGCTCCAACAAAGCAAGCTGCACCTTGTTGATTTGTGGCCAGCCGGTCCTGTCCTAGGCATCCAGGGCCAGAGGAGGGAGAGGGTGCCTGGTAATCAAAGGCATAACCTGTTTGTCCCTCAGTCCTCCCAGATACGTATCCTACTTGGCTATGGTATGGGGTTTTTCTTTGGTAGTCCACTCTTGTGAATCAAACTAGAAATGGTGGCAGCAAAAGGAAGCAGTAAGGCCTTAAACAAGCCTGTGTCCAAATGACTCTCGTGTCTCTCTCTCCAGAGAGAGTCTTTTATCCAGTTTGTGCCCATGGCTGGTAGATGCTGGTCCGTGCCAAGACAAGCTGGTTGGTCACAAACGATATATGGCAGTAGCAGTCTAGAGATGCGTCAGATCTCAGTGATTTACTAGTTCCTTGAGTGGCTTTCCACGTATGTTGCACAGCAGCAATGACAAAATTAGACCACTGATACAGTCAGATTACTTTCCTTTGTTTATATATAAATATATGAAGCTGGCTTGACATCATCTGAGGAAAGCCCCTGAGGGCCAGTGAGTAACTAGACACCACCAGTGACTAAGCTCTTCCCGAAAGATGTGGTCAGACTGGTGGTGCAGCAGCACTGCACACCACTGGGACTGACAGCTGGGATCGATGGTGTGAATCACGGGTGATGAATCCAGCCCCAGGAGGAAAAAGATGCTGTTTTTACTGTGCACACTGGCCAAGTGTGCTGGCAAAGTGTGTATTGAAAATGGGTTCATGTCTTTCTGCCTTTCTGTGTTTTTTTTTTTATATTCAAGTGATACTTTTTGTGTGTGCACAGTGGTCAGTTTTTCATGAGGTGTAGATCTAATTAAAAAAAAAAAAGACTATGTAGGTAAATCAGTGATTATTTCCTGAACCAGGTGGAACTTTGTGCAAGCAGCTTTACAACAGGGAGGCACCTGGTGATGGCCCAAATGGCCTGTGCAGTCTTTCTTTCCTCCTAACATCCCTCTCCAGAGGTTCCTTGCATTGCTAGGTGGGATGCATCATTCCTCTGCAGATTTTATAGCTCCAGTTTCTGAAATAGACTGTTTGAGGGAGAGTGTCTGGGTCAGAATTGCTGAAAAATTCAAAAAAAGCCTGTTTAGGAGGAGATGAGAACTTGCTTCTGTCTCCTTTCCCTCCCTTTTCCTGCTAGAAAAAATGTTCCTTACCCTTATAATGAAGGGGAATTTCCCACCTAGCTGCCTTTGTTTTCAGCTTGGATGTTCTTTCATCATCTCCTTATTGTCAGAGGCAGCCTCTGGCTAGGGAGAAACTGCTCCTTCTCCAGCCCCTCTGAAATTCCTCCTCAGCTCTCTGAATACCAAACATATCTGATATGCCAGGCTTGTAGGCTTGATTGCAAGGTGCTGATCAGGCATTTTGGCCTCAGGCATGGGAAAAGGCCCTGGATTATGAAATCTTCAATTACTCTGCTGGCAAAGCTTGTGGATTCTCACTGTGTTACTGTGACCCCCAGATGTCCTCCCTGACAGTGGTCAGGAGAGCATGGAAAGCCATCAGCAGAGCTTTTCGTTTGCTCTTTGTAGCCCCTTTCCCTGCTCTCTTCTAGGAGGATCTGATTTTAGGCGCTCTTGCTTCATTCTCCTAAGTCCAAAAATAGGTGGCTCTGTGGCTCTGTCTAATTATGCTTAATGCTTCTGGGTGCGTAATTGCAGGAGCCAGGTGAGAGTGCACTGTTCTGCTTCCTCATCTCTTTTATCCAGGACTTCATTTGACAGCTGATTTTCCCATCACCGTTTTGCTTGTGTGCATGACAGTCTCTTTCATCACAAATCCATCAGTTTTTACCTCCTCCATTCAAGTTTTCTTGAACAGTGAGCGATCCTGGTGGCTGGGCTGGGCTTCCTAAGGCAGACTAGGGACACCTTGTCCTGCAGGCTCGCTCTCCTGTACCTGCCCGCCAAGACGAGCACTTGACTGCATTAGCTACAACCAGGAGACTCGCTGAGATGTGCCCACTGGGTGGGCAACAATTACACTTGCTCCGGTGCCTGCCCCTTCTGCACGCCTCCCAGAGGCACTCCTCACCACGGGGCCATTTCACAAGGCCATGAATCTTGGCTCTTCCTCTCAGATCAGCCTCAAAGGACGTTTTGCTTCCACACTTCCTAGCACAGAACTTGCGTGGGTGTGTTGGCATTTCCAGCCCTTTGCCATACATCTCAGAGGGAGGCATCAGTTTCTCAAATCCTTGGACAAAATGTCCAAGGGGACAATTCCCCAATGGGGAAGTTTTGCTATATGCTTTCCCAGTCTCTGCGAGGTGGCTACTGTCAGAGATAGGGAACAACACTGTAAAGACCTGTCCTCTGACCCAGCCTGGCTGCTCTTGCATTTGTCTTGTCCTAAAAACCAAAAAATTAGCTGCTAGGTGTTGTTATGGTGTTGCCTCCTGCTTCCCATTTCAGTTTGCTCTGTGTGGGCGGATGTCATTTTTTTTCTTCTTTCTAAGGTGACTGCAGCTGGTGCTGTGATTCTCGGGTAATGCATGAGATCCTAAACATTTCCATTTGCTAAACCTAATGACTGATACCTGATGCAAATGCAATCCCCAGCAGCACTGCACCTGTCTGGGAAACTACATCTTAGAGCCAGGTATTGCTCTTCTGCCTCCACCCTTCACGGAAACCAGTACTAAAGGCCCAAGCATTTGACTGAAACCTGCCAGAAATGATGTCTGCTCCCCTCTGCCCGCCCGAGCCCACTTGTGCCAGCGCCTCCCTGGAGACCTGCATCCAGCGCTGGTGCAGCACGGGGGCTCTGCGGAGGGTTGGATGCACCCAGCTGCTTCCAGATGAGCATTTCTACTTCTGTGGAGCCTCCAGCCGGGCAAAACCACTGCTGCCACAGGAGATTCCACTTCAGTTGCCTATCCAGGGGGTTGAGAGCAGCTTTTCTCTAAGCAGTTAGCAAAGAGCAGCTTTCCAGTAGAGGCCATCCTAGCTGTTGCAGGATGGGCAAAGGGAGGACTCATCCCCGTGTAGCAGCAGAAATGGAAGCTAGCGGAGCCGAGGCGGCAGCGAAGGCAAGGGAAGGGGTTGTGAGAGGAGTAAGAGAGCGTCGTTGAGAAAGGATGCTGGTGGCTGTTTCCTGCTGGGAGCCTGCGTGGAGGCTTTTTATCATCAGTCTTTAAAATCCTGCTCTAAAGCCCCCCTTTGGGGAATAAAGGCCACTTTACAATTCACAGGTTTTGCCCTTTATAAGATTTATTTTTTCTACCAAACTCTCGTAGTAAGGGGAAATCTAGGGCAAGTGGGTAGCTTTGGCAAGCATCAACCTCCTGAACTGAAAACAACTTAGTCTCTCTCTATCTCTTGTTCTACATCTCTGTAACTTCTCCAGTGACCTCTCTGACAGATTCCCAGGAAGCAAAATAAACACTGGGTTTGGTTTGGTTTATTCTGCAGAACAACTACCTGCAAAAATCAATGGTGGGTTGTTTTACTACTTCTCCTTTGCTGAAGCTAGAAATAGGTCAGGCAGCAAACCAGTGTTTCTGAAGCAGCTGTGAGTGACTGACTGGTGTATGTAGGTGTGTTTCAGAGGTGGCCTCTCTCTGGGGTTAATGTTCTCCTGCCTAAAATCCCCGCAGCTTCCTTCTCCTAGAAGAAGGAGGAAGTGAATTGTTTACAGCAGAGAAATGAAACCACTTAGATTTCCTTGAACAAAGAGCATAGGTTTTTCAATAGAAAACATATCTAGTACATCCTCCTATGATGCACTGTGGCCACGACACCCAGATTTGCTTTTTCACGTCTGTGCTGGGGAGCCTCAGCCCTTCACTAAGACCCTCCCTCATTAGCATTACGCCTTGCCTGCAGTTAGGCTGCATAAGGCAGAAAACCTTAATGGAAGTGAATGAAAGAGTCTTGCATTGTATGAAGCTATTTTGGATCGCATATGGAGTTGTCAGGTCTATTCTAAGTCACACAAAAGTTAATTTGGTCACAGCAGGACAGCAATATTCACACTATTTTACATTCCACTCTTCCTGTTCAGTGAGGTTGTCCCACTTAATTTCCCTTGGAAAATCCCAGCCTTGGTGACTGGCTTTATTTTCTGCAGGTCTTCCAGATCTTTGCTTGTCTCTTTTGAATGTTTGACAGTATTTTCAGTGACACAGGCTGTAACAAACTGCTGCAAGGGCTTTCACAAGCAGTTGCTGCCTTGGAAAAAATAGGGGTCTTTGTTTTCTTGTGTGCCATGTGCCCCCCTGGGTGTGAAATCAACCCTTCAGAACACACGCAGTCGGGGCACGAGGGTGACAGCCTGCAGATTGTTTAGTATTGCTCTTAATTGTTAGGGCAGCAGAGGGGTAGCAATTAGACACACACAATGTTCTATTTCCTATCTATACTGTGGTTTTTCATATCAAACTGGCTTGCTTGAAAGGATGAGTTCTTGGAGCTGAAACCTGGGACACACCAGGCAGCTGCCGCTGACATGCATGGGCTGAGAACTGCTGAAATGTTCCTCTCTCCACTTCCTATGAGCAGTCAAGTCAAATAGCAGAAGTAATTTGTGGGCTTTCTCCAGCCAAGGTCATAGGAAAGAGATTTTAAAAAGCAAACAAACCATCAGCTGTTTTGGAAAATGTAAATGGGAAACCTGCTTTATCACAGCATCTGAATGGCAGCCGCTCGCAGAGGAAAGCAAAGAAAGCCAGAGATGGGGAAATGACCTTCCAGAGCTTTCACCTTTTGCATGTAGCTCTGCGTCACCAGGGCCTAGTCACTAGTGGAGCAGCTGTGACAAGCCCAGCAAAGCCCTTTCTTTGTCAGCTTTCTCACTAGTTTTTTGGAAGAGATCAAACAGCCCCATTCAGATCCTATCTATTGTGCTCATGTTTGTTTTCTCTCCTTCCACCTAAATGTCTCTTTCTACACCTCCTGTGTTGGTTGCTGCAGCCTCTTTCTCTCTTGCATCCTAGTTTGCGCAAAATTACCCTCTAATCCAGAGAACAAGCAGCTACCTTGAGCCTTCCCCAGGGTGACCTTCTCATCTCTCCTCTCTTTGAATTCCTGCGAGACCAAGGTTACACTTGTTTTGAAGATCTTTCATGAGTTTACTCCATCTTTGGGTTTGTTCGTAGGTGCTCTCCTGTGATCCAACATTGTGTCTCTTTCTGTTCCTACACAGTATCTCTGACTTCCACACACCGCCCCCCCATTTGTATGTGCTAGACTACTCTGTCCTTTAGACCCTTTGGTTAGCAGTCTCGTGCAACCTCTGCTATCCAGAAGTGTCCCTGGCCTTCCTCAGGTAGGGTAGCTGATTGGCTACAAATCCAGGAAAGTGTCGAAGATATAGTCTGGGTCAAATAAAAATGAACTTGCATTTTTGCAAGCTGAACTAACTTACGGACTCATAGAACTGTATTTAATTCCAAACCCTGGAAAAAAATGTGCTCTACCTTGTTGCTGAAAGCCTTATGATGGAGCATCTTCAAAATTAATTTGATTTACATGCAGGTCTGATATTTACCTAGGTTGAATTGTCTGCAATGCTTCTGGAATTCACTGATCAAATTCAGCATTGGAGAGTAGCTCATTTCTTAGCTCCATTCATGTTTGGTACGGTCAGTGTAATATCACTTTCTTTTTATGGAACCTGTAGGCCAACTTTGCATAGTATATGCAAAGAAAAGAGCTTTTACCCGCTCTTGTTGTTAATGAGGGTTATTAGGGCAGGCATAAGGAACAGGCAACCAAGAACAAGATCCCGTTGTGATGCACAGTGTATGAACACAGAGCATTACACTGGCCCTGCTTTATACTACAGTCTAATTACAACCTGTCACAGTCAACAAACCATTTCTTCCATAAAGGAAACCACACATGCTGTGTATTATACAGTATACTGTAAGATATTGGGAGCGCTGGAGAAAAAAGCCTCTGACTTCTTGTTTATGATGAATTTTCCTTGGTATGTATAATGTATCCATTCAATAAAGGCTAGTTATTCCCATATTGACCTACAGGATTTTTTAATAAAGGGTAACTGTGGACTGACAACCTTCTTCAACCTCCTACTTTAGAAGTAACAGATGTTAGGCTACCATAAATAATATTCTGTGAGCAGGGGGGTTTTTTCTGTTTTTTGTTTTGGGTTTGTGGTTTTGGTTGGTGCGCTCTTTTTTTTTTTTTTTCCAGAAATGAGTTGTTTATGTGTGTGTGTGTGGTTGGGTTTTTTTAAAGAAATGGATTAACTTACACCATTTTCCCTACCTCTGTTATGGGTATTTTGGAGGCACAGTCCAGCACTTGCGCAGAACAAAGCGTTAGGGCATGAAGGGACAACTGCAAGGCAGCAAGTTACCACAACTCCATGGGTTATCATGCACCAGCTCAGCAAAACCAGCTCTGTGTACCTCCTTAGCCCATCCCAGCAGGAAAGGAAAGCCCCTTTGCTTAAATAGTTGTTGGAATCTGGATGATAAAAGTACTTGCCCTGCCCTGCCCAGCCCCAGTGTCTCCACGGTGTGTGATCTGCTCTGCTGTTCTCTGCCCTCAACATAGTGCTGATCTCCAGTCTGCTCAGGATTCCCCAGTTCCTCAGTTGACGACTGTAGAAATAACACTGCTAAAAATGCCTGGGAAGGGGTGCAGAGGTGTGTTTTTAAAAAAAAAAAAAAAAAAAAAAAAAAACCAAAAAAACCCAAAATTGCGTTTTGTCCCTGGGCTTTCCTGTGGAAACCCCTATATGAAGGGTTTAGCTCCTGTTTCTTGTTGCTAATTTGATATTTGTAACAGCACTGTGGTTTGTCCTTTATCTCCTGGTATTCTGAAAGGGAACAACAAAAGATGCTGGCTTTTTGTGAGCTGAAAGTATGAGGAAAGAGTCTGGTGAGAAAGCTTTGATAGCAGTTGAATGGCTGGGGATAGAGGGAGAGAACTGGGCA
This sequence comes from Chionis minor, assembly GCA_013398295.1. Classification (NCBI taxonomy): domain Eukaryota; kingdom Metazoa; phylum Chordata; class Aves; order Charadriiformes; family Chionidae; genus Chionis; species Chionis minor. The sequence continues at coordinate 423,933 of VZSF01005035.1, forward strand.
AATATTAGCAAGGAGAGTACAGATGAGCATGGGGATGCTCCGAAATGCCAAGACTTTGTGCGCATTTGTAATTTGTTTGTTAACTAAATTAAGTTACTCTGAAGCACAAACACTTGGGCAAAATCAGCTCAGCAAAGGAGTCTCCCTCTAAGAGCAGCTTTCGGCAAAAGCAAAACAACAAAAAAAAGCCCTGGAGACCTGGACCTCACGTTCAGCTTTCTTGTAGCATCTGCAGCATCAGGGGACTTGCTCATAACTCGATGCACCAAAGAGATCTGCGCTACAGCTCCCTTCCTCAGCCCGCGCTGCGAGGCAAGCAGGTCAGCTGTCAACTCGCTCTTCCCTTGGGACTTCATCCCTCTGAAGTCAAGGGGAGTCTCTGCATTACCACCAGCTTCACAGGCTTCAGAGCAGGCTCTGAAGCTTGTCTTCAGCTGCCTGAACTCTATTCAAGTTCCAAAGCATGATATTTCTTACTGGTTTCTTGTTTTCCAAGGCTGTGACGAGTCGTACGTGAAAGACGGTGCTCAGGGACTTCAGTCTGAGTCTACTCCCTGAAGTCCACAGGGGCTAAGACCAGAGGGAGGCTGCCAAAAAAGTAGTGGTGGCTCCAGTACCTGCCTGCCCCTAAGCCTGTGCTAGCCCCCTGGGGGGAGCTGGTCCATGAGGTCCTGTGACGCCTCTCACTGGAGACAGCGCTAATTGCCTCCAACAGCAGCAGTAGGAGCTTATCCCCATCATCTCCTCAGCTGTCAGCCACCAGAAAAGGAGAGGGTGAGGTGACGATCCTGTCGACAATGTATGGACAGAAGGCAGGGTGAGGGTACGTGAGCGGTGGGTGCTCTGCTCTGCATACCACGCTGGTTTCAGGTGAGCGTTTCCTCCTCTCCCTGCTGGGGAAATGATGTTAGCCTTTTACGTACGCCCAAGTTGACTTTTAATTCATGTCTCGCTGAGGAGAAAAGAGGAAGCTGAGGTATCATTTCTAGGCATTGTCGGCTGCTGCTTTTTGTAAAATTATTTTTAAGGTAGTAATCATTTTATACAGAGATAAATTCAGCTGAGCAACATTAAAAGGAAGACAGTATTTAATGTGAAAGCACAACCTCTGCAGATAACAAAGACACAAAAACCAGACAATGGTTGTTCTAGATCTTTCCACTCTCACCCAAGTGTCAGTCAAGAAGCAGAAGCTCTTCTCTGCAAATAACAACACAAAGGCCAACTAATCGAGAACGATATGTGAATGTGACCATGCAGTAATGATTTAATCTTTTTGTATGAGTAGTGTGGAACTACTGATGCTGATGAGTGTGCAGCAGAGCATTCGGCATGCAGGCTGATGGTTTAGATGCTAATTACTCATCCCCCAAGGCAGGGGGTGGGGGGATGAAGATTGTTCTGGGTGGCCTTTAAAAGGAATGACAGGGCTGTTAGGAAGCTAATAGTCATCACTGTAGGATGCATCTGATTCAGCTTTAGTATCATTTGGAAGGAATGATGGAGAACAGCCTCTCCCAAGGAAAGTCTGGAGGTTAGAAAAAGCCACCAAGGGAGTTGGAAGTCGCTAACTTCAGCAGGGCCAGATTTTCACTCCAGGCAGATTAGAGTAAGAAAGGTGTTGTGATGGCGGCTCTGGGCTGAGGCTGGTGCTGCTGCTCCTTGGCATGCATAACCACCACAGAGGTACTGAAGACCTTGCTTGGTGGCAGCCACCTCTGCGTAGCACTCCAGGGAGTCGTACTAGCAGGAGACTTACATGGAGATAAAGCAGACTGTACGCAAGGACAGCGTGAGCTGGGATGATGGGTAATTGTGCACCGCACGGCTGTCCCAGGAGCTCAGACCAGAGTGCTGGCTCCATCTCTTGACCCCTTTGGGGCTGCTATCCCCCTCAGGTGAGATGCACACCACTGGTGGGCAGAGAGGCAAGCCCGTGCTGAGCCTCCCCCAAGGGACTCCTGCCTTTCAGGACCTGGTTCTGCTGCCTGGAAGATACCCCACAAGCTCTGTGCTTGTCCTGGCTAATGCCAGGCGGGGAAACAGCCACCCCAAACTCCAACTCATCTGCCTGAAACCCACCAGTCTTGTTTTCATGGGAGGGTGGTGTTTTCTTTGCTGTGTGAGCAAGCCAGCTTAACCTGGACAGAGGAGGAAGGCAGGGACCAGGAAGCCTGGCCGGCCCCTGGCCCCTGAGGTCCACCACAAACTCACCTCAGGTTTTGGTGGCACTGTCATCTTACTCCACCCTGCAGCTTCTGCTTTTTTCAGGTTGCTTTGGTGCCTGCTCTCCATGTCCCAGTGTCAGACAGATTAAGACAAGTGCAGTGTGTTTAAGGCTTTGCTCGTAGATATTTGGCGAGTGTATTTACCTCTGGTAAGTGTATTTGCCTCAGTGTATTTACGTCAGTGATACGGCTGTTCTGGAAATGGCTACTGTGTTTGCTGTTGGACGTAAAATACAAGAGTACCGACCAACAAACCCCATTGGGAAGGAAAATGATAATTCTTCATTTAATTCTAAGAGGCCCCTTTCCCTTGGTTCGAATTGCCCCTTTTTGTGCTTTACAGTTGCTGTAATATTTATGTTATTTTAGATATGGTCTAAAATATGATATTTTGGCGCATTTCACGCAGGAAGATTAATCCATAATGGGAAAACCCTGGCATGCACTGAGTGAATCTGCTCTGGGTCACCATCTCTGCATGAAATCGGCTCACGATGGGCAAGTCCCTTCTTCCCTCTCCAGTACCGGGCTGCCAGGAGAGGGCAGGCGCAGGCAGCTGCCTGCAGCCTGCTGGAAAATGGGAAACCCTTCACACACAGGAGAGAAACAGAAGTCCACCAAATAGATAAAAGCAAAAAAACCAACAAAACACCAACATAATATCAAATGACCTCGCAGCACATCTGACACCTGCTCATTTAAATTACAGAAGCGGAAAAGTAATGCAAATTTTCTGTGTTTCCAGGCATGGATACAAGCTAACAACTGATATCCAAATACCTGCCATGCTCAGGGATTCTTAAAAAATGAATCCAGCATCACAGCTGGAGCCTCTCTTTAATTGTTTCTAAGTGATAATTCTTTGCTTGCTCCTGGAGCTGACCTGCAGGCGTTCTACTGTGCATAGGCATCCAAAGACGACTGATGAAGAAAATGAGGTGGAGAGTTACTTTTCTTTCTGATTTCTCAGGGCAACACGGGCAGGTGAGCCGGTTCTTCTCGCAGGTGGCCAAGCAGACTGTGAGGGTCGGGTTCTGCAGCCCTGGTATCGCTTCCTAAAATCAGCAGTGGTTTCCTTCATGCTTTCTCTTGCCGAGCTGCAGCCTGCATGGTAGTTTGCTGTGGTTAAGGGGAGATCTCATCAAAGGCTTGTGAGTCTTTCACGTCCCTACTAGAGTTACGGGTGTGTGGAGCGGGAAGGTTGATCAGCCCAGCATGCGTTTTAAGTCCTTTTCCAGATTTTCTGTATTCAGACTTGAGGCGTGTTCTTGTTAGGCTGAAGGTGTTTTCAATAATCGCAGATAAACACGTGCCCGTTTGTGTGGTGGCACGTGCCTACGGGCACTTTGACCATCTAGCCCACAAATGTCAGGCTAGAGCTCCTGCAGATTCCTTTACTGTGCCTTTGCAGTGAACCTTCAGCGGCTGGTTACCTGCTCCTGTCAGCTGGCATTAGCAGGAGATCCTTTGGCTGCACCGGGATTCAGGGAAAGACAGCTTCTCTCAGAGCATATCGTTGAATCTCCTTCTGAGAAACTAATACAGCAAATCCTACAAAACCAGTGTCTTCTGTTATTTTTGACGTTCCATAGTTCAGTGGCTTGGAATTATACATATACACATTTATACATATACGCTGCGAGAGGGTCTTCTGCTTCACAGAGGATAGTTGCTAATAGGGCTTCCTTGTTTCCCCTTGCATCCCTAGGAACTGAATTAGAAATCAAGCTATAACCTTATATTCGGATAAGCTTGATTAATGAGGTAGGCCGCCCTACCTGCTGCGAGGCAATGACAGTCACCTGGGAGCCCCTGGGTATGACGCCCTGCTGCGCCCGCTTTCAGGACGAGAGTGCCTGTAGCTCCTGGCAGAGCTGTCGGTGGGGTTGAAGTGACTTCAGAAAGCGAGCAGTGCCATGCTCCTCTGCAACCAAGTCGTCTTTGCTCTGCGGCAGCCTGAGGTGAGCTCGCTGGATGCTGGAAGAGGCGTATTGCCAATTAGTCAAGTGCTTTGCCCCAAACAAGTATGATCTGCCACTCGTCTGGAGTCACTGTCACAGGACTGGTGCCACGTTCTGTGACTACAGGGTGCCTGGTTGGCCGAGCAGAGCATGTTCTCCTGTACCTGCCCACCAAAGAGATTATTGTTAAAAGGCAAGCTGTGAAGGACATACGATATAGATTATTGACCACAGGGTCAATAGGAAGGAAAAGGGTTTGAGAGGTCGCCGGAAGCGTGGGACCCCGGCTGTGGGGTGTACTGAATGGTTCCTCTGCCCTGGAGGTGTGCATCTGTATTAACGCTGTGGTGCGACTCGCTGCTAATGCAAGTCCAAATCTAAGTAAGTCATCAAATGTCCTGGTTAGGTGCAGAGGGTGCAAGACAGAGAATCTGTTTTGTGTGTTTTTAGGAGCAGCTTTAGAAATTGAGGATCTTGCGGAGCAAAAGAGCAGGAGTGAAGTGCAAATCTACTTAATAATAAAAATTATTAATACTAAGACATCGTTCCAGTGCTTTGTGATAGAAAGAAATAATTAGCTTATAGCACAAACAAATGGAATATCATGGATGATTAAAATTATAATTAAAGCACGGGAATGACACTGGCACCACAGACATCTCTGCAGACTATCTGAACACTGCATTAAACAAAGTCAATAATTTCTTCATAATAATGGTATTTACAGTAACACAATGGGAATGCAAGGCATTTCACTGCAGGCAGCCTGGTGTTTTAAAATATATTTACAGCATTAACATACAGAAAGAATAGGTATTGTCTGTGTTGAAAAAATGGTTAATACTACAGTTCAATTTTCAGCTACTAGGCTTTGGTATGATAATAAGCAGCAAAGGAAATGAAAATGAGGGAGGAAGTTGAACAAGGGTTTCAAAAAGAGGATTTGCTACAGAGAATTTAAAGCAGGATGATTTTGATTATGCTACTGTACTAGATAAAATGAAGCTGGAGGAGTCATAATTATAAATGCCTATAATCCATGAAAAACAATTTAAAGATAAGGTGATAAAGTATTATTAGCAACTTCAGGTAAAGCTTTCCTATTTGTGGTCATTATTAGTTGCCTTTTTTGTATCTAATTAAAAGGAGAGAAAAAAAAAAAAGACTAGATATAGCTCTGTTTCAGCACCCAGCAGGAAAGGAAAAACCTAAGATTTTCTTTTGCTCTCAACAGCTAAACTCCCTTCCAACTGGATGATTATATTTTTGAGAAAAAGGGGGCTTCAAAATTAGGCTACAAATGTGTTAGTAGCCCTGGCAAACTTTAAAAGGTACTAGAAGAGGATAAGGAGTGCCATCGTGTGCCATGCCACGCTCTGCAATATTGTGATGAAGTAATCAGGAGCTTCATTTCCTTATTCTCTTTTAAGGATAAACAGCAGATGCTCAAAGATTCGAAAATCAAGAAGAATCAAATGAATCAAAAAAACGTCCAGAATTAATTTACGTAAATCCTTGCCACAAAATACAACTTTATCAAAGAGGTTGGTACTGCGCAGGAGACAGCATAAAGTGAAGTTCTTAGTCCTTGCCGTTGCGTTGTACCAGCCCCGTGACATGTCTGCCTCTGCTCTAATAGGTTTAAGAATTGCATTTTCTGCTTGGCATTTTTCTTTTTTGTTTTATTTGAAGCACTTGGTACCGCTCGCTTACAATTTTGGGTTGTTAAGTCTGCTTTGTGATGAGAGTTCCCATACTCCAGTTATCTCATTTTAAAAAACCAAACCACCACCCAACAGATTCAATTTGTAGATATTTCATCTGCTTTTCATTCACAGGTACAGATCCAACGGATAGTGAGGCTGAGCTAGTAGAGCTTCATTGTTGGCTTGGAAAAAAAATGTCTCTGCTCTTCTAGTCTGCTGGGGCTCTTCTCGCTTTCCAAGCTGAGCTCTGCTGAGACTTCTGCAGACCCTCATGCAGAGCCGAGAGCTTCCACCACAAGGCAGAGGTTTGAAATCAGCGGCCTCTTCTAAAAAAGTACTGGTTACCCCCCAAAGACTGATTTGGACAGTGCTGGCAGATGTGGAGAAATGCCAGGATCAGCCCACCTCGCTGGTCACAAGAATAAATTCACTACAATATCTGTAAGAATCCTCTCTCATTAGCAAGGCGTAGAATGGAGGAGCTGCTTTGCACCAAGCCCTGACCAACAGTGTCATCAGTCGGTACGTCTGTGATACCCCACGCAGAGGGAACCACGCGTACTTTCTTGACGCCACAGACAGGCTAAACTTCTTGATTTTGGGTGTATCAAACATTGCTTCGGGCAGGTTGTGGGGCCCAGATGCTCATCTCTATCATACCAGTGGACCATTGATTACGGTTGAGTTACTCCAAGCTAGAACGGCAGGAAACAGACCAGAAACTAGTGAGATTTTGGCCGTGTTTCCAGGCACATCTACTGGAAAACATAAACAAACCCAAAACTAACAGGTCCTTTGCCTTGCATGCAAAGTTATCAGAAAAATACTGGGTGTACAGAAGACATGGGCAAGGTTCCTTAACAATGCTGGCACCTCCTATAAATGTTTTGCTTGTGCCTTCAGAAGGCAGACCTTCCTTGGGAAAAAGAAAAAAAACGCATCATGGAATCCAGCTGGTTTTAATGCCCTTGAAATCTTTTAGTTGGATTTTTTTAAAGACTAAAGCAATGGGGGTAAGGGGGTCAGTACAGTGCTGTACACTGAAAACGGGCAAGACAGCATGACAGTGCTGGTAGGAGAGTGTAGTTCTCTATAGAATAGCGGTGAAGGAAAATATAGGCTGGAGGAATCTTCAATTAAGATAGTATAAGGAAGCAAATATTTGAGGAACCAGTAAATCAACTAGATAAGGGTAGAATAAATGTAATTCAAAGACCAATTTCTTGTTGTCATATGTTACAAACATCAGAGTGCAGGGCTGCATTTGATGATGGACTATAGAGTACAAAGTTGCAAAAGAGGCAGTAGTTCTCTTTAAAGCTCACTGGAAGATAAATAAATCACAAAGGTTATTGTATCATACTGTCAGTGAGGTTTTTAATAAGTAGGTACAATTATTTTAGGCATGAAGAAAATATAAGAAATATCTGCCCCCAAGGGTCGCTATTTTCTCAACAAATGTGCTGGCAGAGAAAGTCGAGCAGAGACATAAATATAATAGGATGGGAAACTATGTGCTGGGGAAAAGGAGTTTGTAATGCTGTTAAAAGTGCCCAGTACAGCGAAGCAGATCCCAGTGGAAGACTCATAGAGGGGAAAAAAAACCCCCAGTTTTACATATGGCAATGAAAATGGGATACAAGGCATAAAGCTAGGCATCAATAAATTAATATAAAACATCAGACGTACATGGCATTAGAAGTATTCTTAGGACAATTCCTGCAGTTGATCAGCGCTGGGATGGAGGGTGCTAATTCCCTCGTGCATATGCTAGGACCAGTTTAGAAAGCCTTTTTTCTTACTGGTGGGCATTTAATGCTCATCATACTATCAAAACCAGTGCTCCGGAGTGAATAAAGGCTCCATCAGTTCAATTTCAGGCTAAATCTGATGATTCAAAAGAAGTTTTTCCCAAGGAATGACTCCCTGAACATAAAGCAATGGAGAAATATCTGAAGTAAAGAAAGATAAAAGTGGCAGATCAAGCTTTCACGCTTAGATTCAAATGGTATGGGTAAGTGGGAGGATAAATTAAATGTACAACTTGAAATTTAAAATAGGTGTAGTGACTTAGGAACACGCCGACTAAGTGCAGTCTAATGATACACTGTAGAGGGCAGCCCATGTATCTTATTTACAGGGTGCACAGCAATTTCCAGTCTCACACCTGGCCTGCCAAGGAGAACCCTAAATTCTCCTGGTTATTACTGTTCTCCATTTCTGTAGCTATTTCAATTAGTTTTTAATTTGCAATTTTTTAAACCCGAGCATTGCATCTGGAGGGAGGACGTTTGTGGAGGGGTTTTTTTGTTTGTTTGGGTTTTTTAAAAAGTTCTCAAGAGAGTAGTGCTAACTCTGTAGCAGCCCTGTGATGTCAGGTGTGGGTACAGGGGGTACCACCACTGCCCACACGTGGACCAAACACTGCTGTTACTCGTCGTTTCAGGGCTAGTTTGTAGAGCCTGGCAGTGGCAGGCATTTAAGCATGTGAGTTGAGCATATTTACAGTTTGAGGTGGAAAAAAAAAAACCCCAACCCTCCTCTGCCTATCCCTTAGAAAAGAAAATTGCTGCGGTTACTGTAGTAACCATGATCTCATCATCACAGTACACCGACTTCTGCACAGTCAGTGCTGCAGGTGTGAAGTGTTGCAGTTGTATGACTGTAGCAAACAGGGCTTGGATAATATTTTGAATCTCATCTAGGCTACCCCTTTGCCCCCGGGCATGACTGGCTTTACCTTCACCAGCCAGGTGTCTGTCTAACTTGGTTTTAAAAATTTCCAGTGATGGGGAAGGGAATGTTTTCCCTTGTCATGGGTGTTGCCTGTTTCATAGCCTGCAGCGTGAAATGGATGGCATTTCCATACAATTTTTATATTCATGGGTGTAATTGTAGCTCATGTCTCTGGTTGTTTAATAGATTGCACTAATGACCAACCATTTGGGTACTGATCTTTGTCGTCTTCCTTTTAAAGTCATGGGAGTCAGAATATAATGATGTAATACTTAGGAGGTGGTGAAGAACAGAGCTGTCCTCTGACCTGACTTTCTGTGGACGGAAAGCACTTGGGCAGACTCAAAATAAGCCTTTTTCTATGTAGTCTATTGGGCTGTATTCCTTACTGACTCTCTCCTAAGCTTGAAGTAGTACCAAATTGTTCTTGTTTGTGACGCAGTTCTTTCATTTTGGCTTTTAAATTTGCTGTCATCACTAAATAATAAATCTAGGATAACACCAGGTTGTGAGAATGTCTGGATCTTGAGGAAGAGAGAAATGGCCACCTAAGCAACTGCTGACCAGGAGGTGTAACGTGTTTATCAGATGCGGCAAGGTAGAGGCCATAGTGCCTGAAGAAGAAAAGCGGATGGTTGTTTAACCAGCCTCAGCATGAGCAATCCACTCATTTGTTCACACAGTTTAGCTTCCCATTACTGGCGTGTTTTATTTTGAACTAAGGCACTCCCAATCTTCAGGCACAATAGCAAGCAAACTAGTAACAGCATAAGAAATACCACATCAGTGAAAGCCCTCCAGTCCTGTGATTATTCTTTTTTTTCCTGTTTTATTTATCAGTTTGAGATTGAGCATCCTCCTTTCACACCCCACTTCTGACAGTACCTTGGTCCATTGCTCTCGGGAGCAGGCTGGCTGCAGATGCCACTCTATCACATCCTGCAGCAGGATGGAGGCAAGGAGATTATTTAGCTGCCTCACAGTGCTTTTCTATCTCATACTTCGCTCCATTCAAGTGGTTACAAATGCTTTTGCAGACTTTCTGCTTTTAATATAGTATGGAGGTTTTTATTATTTCTTTAGCTCTTAAAGTTCTTTTTTGGTTTTGCCAATTTCTACTTTGGGTTTTTCCCAGGTAAGCTCTGTTGTGTTTGCTTTGCCTGGGCTATGCTTTCTTTTCCTGAAGGACAGGTATAAAGTTCAAAGCCGTGAGTGAACTTTGCCACTTGCCATCTCCGCTGCCTTCCATTCCTCTCCCTCCACCCTGCTCTTGTTTCTGCATAGAAATGAAATCAGCTTCAAGGTTTGGTATAATTTCTCACGCAGCCTCTATTTTGAATTTAAGGATTTTAATGATTGCATGGATGGCACTAAGAGCTCCTTTCCTAGCCCACAGAAACTGCTGCTTCTCCCATCCTGCCTGTTCTCTAGTCTTCAATGAAATTTTTGTGGCAGAATCTAAACTAACTCATTCCTGAAGATATGGAAAATTAATCATCACTCAGCAAGGGTAACTAGGTTTCTTCATGGACCCATTTCCATCTGCCAAGCTGGATGCCATTTGAGAGCTGTGGCTTGCAGGCATTGCTTGGAAGAGACCAAAGAGACCAGAGGTACCGTCAGAAAGCACTGAAATGAGGTTCAATCATGAAAAGGCAGACAGGGAAAACAGCTGAAGCCATTGTCCCTCATGGGAGGGAGCCTCCTACACCTCTGCAATGGAGAGGAAGGGATGTGTGTGGGGGGAGGAAGGAGGTAAGGTCCAGGCCAGGCACCACAGTCTGAAATCAGCAGCTTGGCCAAGGAAGTCCAGAACCAGGAAAGGCGTTGGGATGCAAAGCCCTTCAGCCTCACACTGACCCACTGCTCCCACCAGACAACCCGGCAAAGTACCCCTGTTCTGCCTTTGGCCAGCTGGGAAGGATGGTCCTCTTCCCAAGAGAAGGGGTGGCCAGGGGAACACAAGGCTGAAACCTCCCACCCATGTTGTGGCAGAACCTTCTTCAGGAAAGGCCCCCACCTGCAGAGCAGGCTCCCTCAGTCATTTGGCTGAGTGATGGGATCACCAGGCTTAATTTAATTTTTGACTGGTCAAGATTTGAGAGATTTGATTGAAAAAAAAAAAAAGGCCATTATTCCTGCTTCCTGCTGTATTTGACTATGATAAAACAATGGATTAGTTATCACTGAGGTAAAGGCATCAGCTGACTGAGTTTTTGGTGGGAATATTGTGTGTTTAAATGATAATAAGGCTACATGAACACACAGCACTGTTAAAGGTGCCTCCTACTTAATGAAGTGTTAGATAAAAACTGAATTGTCCCCAGCTAGTTTTAGTTGGGAGTATTTGGGTAATACACAGAGCAACAGCTTATTAAAATGGAAGAAGCAAACAAAAATAATAATGGTGAAAGGGATTCTTAATTCAAAACGATACTGCTTGCCTTACAGCATTGACATTTGTGTCAATACCGTATTAGTGGTAATCAAATTTCTCATTGTCTGCTGCAATGTAACCAACTCCTCGGGTATAAAACTCCATTAATCACAGAGGTGTGCTCGGTGTCTGTGTTGGTGGGAAGATAAATTAGGTGGCGCTTTGCAGATCTGCTGAAAGAGAGGAGAGCATGCATTGAGTTTAGATGACATTTTCTCTGTGCCAAGTCAAAGAATGGTTCAGAGACTGTAATTTTATTAACCATCCTGCATCATCTTGTATCATAGTTTTCATTTTACAGCAAATGAAAGTGTATTTTTATGCTTCAGGCAACAAGTTACGGGGGGTAGGGGGTGTGTGAGTTTCTGTAACTCTGCAGATCCTACAGGTGTTTTCACCAGCTTAAAATGGGAGTATCCTACTAAATTTCATAGTTGTCTTGGTCCTGATAGCAACTGCAGTGCTGTCAAGCAGACTCTGGAGACCTAAGTCTGCCACAGGTCCGTCACTGACCTCCTGCATGATGTTGGGTAGGTCACTTCATTTTGCTCTACCTTGTGTCCCCTGCCCGAAATGCAGGTAACAGCACTCCCTGCGTCCAGAAGGCACAGCGTTGTTAACGCCGTGTTAATGTTCATGACAGATATCCAGAAAGAACTTGTGGGCGTGCGGTTTTTTGTATATTCGGGTTTCTGAAGCCGTGTGAGATGAGGATGTGCTGCGCAGAGATGAGGATGTGCTGCACACAGCAGATGCCAGCTGGCTGGGGGGGTGTGAGGGCTCTGCACCCACTGCCCATACCCCATCCCTGGCTTTCTCTTCATGGTTCTATCTACGCCCTTGGCAACGCCACTCACTGTGCGTGCAATCGGGAGACTGCTCTGTAAATAAGGGTGCAGTTTCGCTGCAGCCTGGATTACACGCGTGAGGAAACTTCACTCCAGGGACCTTTCTTCCCAATAATCCCCCTGTCATTTTCTGGAACCTGTTCTTAGCCCAGTGACTTGCTTCCATACAGTCTGCCTGTGCTTCAGCCCCAGATGTGGCACGGGCTGTCTGAGGGGCTGTATGTTTGAGGAGGTGACTTTGGGTACTAGAGCATTTAAATGGGTGTGGTTTACCTAAGGGATCGCCTTTATTTAAAACTAATCATACCTTCAGTATCTTTTGGTTGCAAAGTGATGACAGTACTTCTTACCTTCTGACATAGAGCTCCCGGTAATAAAAACGCCAAGTGTTGTTGCTGCGTATAGTGTGACAGGGCTCTGCTCTGTAAGACAGCTTAGAAATCTTTGGTTGTCCATAGCAACCTGAAGGCATTGAAATATCGGCTTGCACATATGTGGGGGTTTGAAATGCTGCTGTTACTGGAGGCTGCTCGGAAAGGGCGCTCCGCTTTGTCTGTGTGTTGGTGTTCTCATTGCTCCTATCTGCCCCGTAGAGATTGCTACTCTTGTCAGGTTTTTACCAGGCTGATAGTCACCCTGCCTACAAGGTATGTTGTGTATGGCCAGAGAAGAACTGGTATCAAAGTGATGTGTGCAGGGAGGTCCTAACCAGAGTTAGCCCCCATCCTGAGACAGAAACTGGTATCAAGGTGATGTGTGCAGGGAGGTCCTAACCAGAGTTAGCCCCCATCCTGCAAAGACGTCAGTGCTGTGATGTCCACCACTATGGAGCACGCAACAGAGCTGGAGCCATCAGAGAAGACCACTGAGTTCACGGGTGGTGGATGCATCATAAAAGGCAGCCTTTCTTTTAGTTGAAAGTAGGAGAGAGACAGACCAGAGCCACCTTGTCTCACTCTCAGGTCTAGGCAAAGCCCCTCTTCCCTGTGCCACAGCTAACAACTGGGAGGCAGGGCAGCATCCCAGGCGGCAGCCAAGTCATTGGCCCAAAGCAGCATCTGTGTGACATGACTCAGTATCACAGGACTCCCCCTCTGCTGCGAATGTCTCAAATTAACACACTGGGTCACTCTAAACCTGTCACTGACCTTGTCAAAGGTTGTGCCCCTCATGTAGTTCAGAAGACCCACGTGCCAGCCAGCCAGTGCACGCTCTCCTGGCACAGGGTGTTGTGACAGCCCTGAAAGGGCCATGGCCGTGGGTGCTTCATCACTCCTTGTCACCGCCTCGCTCCTTAATAAACTGCTTTGCTGGGAGCCAGAGCTTGGACCAACTGCCCAGCTTCACCAAGCTCTTTTGGCAATATTAGAGTATGAAGACATTTTCAGCAGCCTCTGTGCTTTTGGCAGCACCCACTCCCTGCTGTAATTAGGCCTGGGTGTCCTCCAAAACAGCAGAAACTTCAAAAGCCCCAAGCCTAACCTTGAGGGAATGTATATGGGGCTGTGATCTCCAGGCAACGTCCTCCTGGGAGTCTTTCAGCTCCAGACCAGTTTACATATTCAAGGCCTGACACAACAAAAAAAAGAGACTTACAGTCTGATGGCTTCAGTCTCTCAATCCCTATTTCTACCAGTAATCCTTTTTCTGTGAGTAGGCCCTACTCGTGCAAGCAGTGCTCTTGGCTTCAGTGGAGTATCTTTGACCTGCCTGTATTTAATGTAAACTAAGATTACTTTTGGCATCCGTGGAATCCTAAAAAACTAAAACAGCAGAGCGTGATCCAGGGCAACGGGCTTTATAGACCCAGGAGGTCACGCTGGAGTTTACATTCGCTGCTGGCAATTCCAGGGGGTCGCTAGCACAGGCACAGCAGATGAATTTCCTTTCTGACTGCAGAATAAACACTGTGTGTGGGGTAAATATTAAAGCAGTTACTGTAACAGGAATGGAAAGGGAGGAGGGCTCCTTTGTCAAACGCAAAGTCAGAGGCTGGCTGTTTACCTGATGTCCCCACATAGCAGACTCTGCTTATTGTTGGAGTGTTATGGAAGTCAAGAGACAAAGCCTTTAATAGGGACAGCCAACGCGCAGATGATGAGCGCTCTTCCAGCTTTTTGACTTGCATGTGTAATTGTGGCCATCGCTAATTTTCATACCGTGATGGCTTAACAGTTCTGTGCCTGTGATTGCGCAGCCTGATTCACATGGGAAATGCTTCTCGGAGCCTAATAAGCACTAAGGTGCACATCCTTCGTGCTGCCATGGCAACGGCGGGATGCAGGAGAGCTGGGAGGGCTGTCTGCCAGGAGCCGCTACACCTTGGCATGAGAATTGCCTTTTTGGATGTCCAAATTGGCTTAATTACTGGCCACGGAAACTATCTGGTGTCTAGTGACCCATTCTTCAAAGGAGTGACACTTCCCTGTGCAGAATTAACCCTTTGGGTGCTGACAACCAAAATTGCTGATGGCATCACTGATGCTCGTCCCTTTCGCCGCTGGCGGGGCGCAGGCAGGGCAGCCTTCACAGCCTCCTGACCTCCTCCGGGCAGGGCCAAGTGGCTCTGCACTTGTGGCCCACAGAGAACTCCAGTACTTTGACACCTATCTTCCCTCAGGGGAGGGACAGTCATTTTCCTCGCTGAAAAAAACTGTGACTCTGAAATACTGAAGCCATGTTTGCCAGGTCAGCCAGAGAAATCCCCTGCCTGAGCAGCGACAGTGCCCATGGGAACGGTAGCTTGGATGCCCCATGTCCTCGATTCTCCTCCGTGGCCCAGATTTCCATCAGGGCAGCATCTCCTGTACTGTGTCCTGGCCTGGGAAACCACATGAGGCCCTGTTGCTGCTGAGGGGGGACAGCGGGATGGAAAATTAAATGGGGGCGCATGGTCCATGTAGGAGACCTATGCAGTTCCTGTGAATTACTCTGGCAGCTTGGGTAGATACCTGTTAATGCCAAGCTGAACCAAAACCAACTGGGGTCTTTTCATTCCATGTGATAAACTGAAGCAGTTTGATTAAATTCCCATGGACTTGAGACCCTTTTGCTGTATCTTTATTCACGCTTCGGTAAAAACGAGTATTTCCCACTCTTAGTTCTTGACATGAAAGCAAGCAAGTGTTTTTGCGCTAGCCACCACTGCTTAGCAATGGGATTCCTGCCACTGTTATACCTCTGGCTGCTGGGAAGAGGGAGTGATGGTTGGTAGAAAGCCTGGGGCTATTTATAACACCCTTAACCTGGTTTGCGATTTGCACACCAGATGCCTCCATGCCAAACCAACCCCGTGAAATCTGAGGGTGGCTATCAAAATGATAGCTCTGAGTGTCTCGCACTTGTTTGCTGAGGCGATGGGTAACCTGTACCCGACGAGCTCTCCCAGGAAGAGTTTGCGTGCCCCTAATGCCAGCACGGAGTGGCTTGTGTGACATCTGCTCCACGTTGAGCTCTCTGAGCCCTCCCCGATGCATCTTTTGGCTGAAAACAGACAACACTTATTGCTAATTACATGTTGCTCTGCTACCTGCTAATTAAGGAGGGCTGCAAAGTTGCGATGTGTGTTCTCTGGAGTAGTGACCACCAAATTCAGTGAATGCGGAGGCGGAGGATAAAAATTTTAATAGAGAGAGAACCTGGAATAGCTAATACAGCAGTGGTTGCTTGGTTTGGTTTTTTTTTTAACTTCTTCAGGATTTACTGATATTCATGTTCAGAAATACAGCAATATTGATCAGGATAAATGTTTGTAAATGTCACAGTTCCTAACTCTAGGGAAGTGAACACACTGTGGTAGGAAAAGCCACTTCTTATCTGGCTGGAAAAGAAAGTCATGTTGGCACAGACGCCTTTTGGAAAAATAAATAGCAGGGAGAGAGACGGCGCCATGGTTCTGCAGGCTTGCAGAAAGGCCGTCAGAGGAGGGAGTTCCCTCGCTCCGCAGGCTTCAGAGAAGGCTGAGGGGAACTGCAAGAGTGGCTCCCAGTGCTGGGAATTCAGCCGGGTTTCCTGGCAGTGAGCAGCTGTGGCAGGGTCTGTGCTGAGAGAGGGTTTCTGTCCATCTCATCTCTCCATCACATCTCATGTGTCCTTGCTATTGCTCGATGGTCCCTGTGCACTGCAGATGGGCAGGGACATCCCTCTGTTATGCTGGACTGGCCATGATTTCACCTAGGCTGACAAATGTCGTGAGGAGTTTTCTTAATATAACCTGCGTACGTTGCAGAGTTTCATTATAGTTCCAATATAGGGCTGGCTTTCGAAACCAGGAAGGTGTCATTGAGCTTCTGAAATTAACATCTGGTGTAAAGCCCGGCTTATATGAGCATTTAAAAAACTCTTGTTGTATCACAAGATAAAAATGAGCTTGAATAAGGAAAACATGTACAAAAATATTCATGATGTGTGTCATTATGTATCTTCTTTTACATGGCATCTGATGATGATCAGGATCTAAGTTATTTAGGGGGTTACTGAACTGTGTTATTGAGGTGTTCATGTCTCTCAACTCTGCGTCACAGCAGCTGAAGCTCAGTCGTAAAAGACGGATGACTAAATGGCAATGAGCGGATGATGTGCCTCCTAATGATCCTACGGGAAGTAAGCAAACCGGACAAAATGGAAGACACGCGTATGTCCCAGTAAGTACCTTCTCTGTGTGTGAGCCCATGTGGGAGGCAGAGGCAGAGTGACTTTACCCAGACCTGTAAAATGTGCTGAGAATATCACAGGAAAATACTTTGCATCAGGGAATGAAGTACAACTCCTCCTTATGTCAGTGGTGAGAGAATTTTGATAGCTTGCCATTTGCTTCCTTTGGCAAGAAATAGCAGACATTGCAATACAACTGGGGAAATAAAGATTTTACTCCCAAATCCAGCAAGTGCTGAACTGAGAAGGTACCCACTTTCCCCAATATCTCCTCATCTTTTAAACAAATACAGTATCTATTAATTTACAATCATTTCAAGAGGTTAAATTAATATACCATTGATAACATGCCTGGATTCTATTCAATGGAAGATGCTAGACAGGTATAAAATATGATTTGTTTCATCAGTATTGCAAGATAAGTGGGTTGCTCTTCTAGGATTTTGTTTCAGTTTACCTAACAATATTTTAACAGTGGATGAAACAGTAGTCTAACCAACCTGTAGTGAAACTTAATGGAAAAACTCCCCCTTGGTACAGGAAAAATCAGAGAACCCAGCAGAAACTAAAATACTGCTGTAGAAGGAGTAAGACAAAACTTTGGTAATAAATGCGTATTGGCTTTAATCTTTCACATTGAAGTCCAGAGTACAGACAAGCCCAGCAGATCAAGGACTTTACTAAAGCCTTTGTCATATGAAGTAAATCAACACAGCAAGAACCGTAGTCCAGGCTCACGGCCATCTGCCCAGCCAATGCCCTGCCAGTTAGCCATCAGCTGGAGTCTTTTACAAGTTGCCTTCAAGTGGTTGCCACTTTAGGAACATCCCTTTTTTCCACTGTTGTCGTTGTCACTACTCGCTCCACAGTTAGTCTAATCATTCCAGAGATGTGAGAGAAGAAGACTGAGCTTCAAATTTGAAGTAGGGTCATTCCGATTTTTCTTGCCATCGTATTCAGCCTTTGCAGCAGAGGCTATGGGTATTTTTCTGCAGTAGCTGGGTGGAATTTTTAAGGATCGGCTGCTCCTGGAGTTCAAGATACCAGACACAAGCCTCAGGTTCTATCAGGTGGAGGTCAAAATCCACAAACAGTAAAGATGACTTACATAAAACAGCTGGACTGATGCTCTTCAATTTCTTTATAAATTAGAAAAGAAGCTTGAATAACCATAACACAAAATAATTTCCTTGTACGCTAAGATTTCGGTATTGTCTAGCTTGACTGGAGAACTTAATGAACCTATGGCATCAATAGATAATATAGCTGCAAACTGAACAACCTGGAGGAATTTCTGGTCCTCCAGCTACGTAAGACTTTTTATTTATGTTTGCTTGTTAAGCTTAATTCCAATAATTAATTACCCTTTTGCAGAAATTATATTTTATTAATTATTATCTAATACCACCCTGCAGCAAAGATGAGACTCTTAGAAATGCTTTAAATATAACCTGAACAGGAAGAAGTATACTTGGCAGCACCAGTGTCTTGACGGTTAAAAACACAGAAAAAATTAGTCCATACAAGAATCGAATTTTTAGCTCTCCTTTACATATATCTGAAAGTAACAGGAAGGGAATGGAGTGACTTGCTACACGACATGAAAATAGTATGTGATATTTTACTATTATTAAAGCCTTTTATTGGTCAAGGAGACCCAGCAGAACAGAAACAATAGTTATTTCATGGTAGTGCAAGTTTTACAATAGCAGAAATGGGACCAATTGGCAAGCCCCTTTAAATAAAAGCAGTGAAGGCATCTGATGCCTTGGGATAACCATTTCCCCAGTGGTGCCAATGAGGAATCATGCAGTGAAGCAGCATTCACTGAGACACCTGATATGGGTTGTTTGGGGTTTTTTTTAAGCCCAGGTAAAATCCCCTTTGACTACATGGCGCCTACTCCACCGGCACTGCCTTCTCGGAGGAGCTCCCAAGGGACTGCAGTGAGCACTAAGTCAGGCCTATAAAGGTTAACCTGCTGGTAGCCATAAGATGCCAGGAGGGAATGATCACCCAGCTGGTTTTCTGTGGATGACATGAGCTCCGTAACCTGAGAGCCTGTTGTACAGCTTTTGTGCCTGGAGTTGCTGTGGGATCACAAGGAGCTGGACGGGTCTGTCCCCGTTTGTGCAATGCCGGAGCAGCTTGGCCACACTGCCCTCCTGAGTGCATGCCTTTCGGTTGTGTCTGAACTCAAAGTGCAACACCTATTTCTGAGTAACTTGCAGTGTGGATGGTCCTGTTCTGAGCTGTCCTGCCTGGATTATTCAGGAATATCCAGGAACATGTGTTCCCGAGCTGTCAGTCATCAGCAAGCCCAAGAGCTAGGAAGCCCTGGGAAGCTTTCAGTGTACTCCGTTTACTTTTCCATTCCCTCCCACACCCAAATGTAACACAGGCTGCAGTAAAAAGGTTCCTACAAACATGTTATCGGTATGAGTTAGGCTTTTTTTTTTTTTCCTGTTTTTAAAATATCCCAAACTACAACTTGGTTTCAAAGAGTACCTTCCCAGAGGTGCTCACCATAAAGCACCACTTGGAGTACCCATTTGATTTCACTTACATTGGTGGCTTTCAGAAGGAACAATTTACTTTGTTGTCCCATCTGGATGGGAATGTTGATGTTATAAATGGTCAGAAAATGGAAGAGGAAATGCAAAAGCTGTGGTACAAAACCTTTTCGTGTTGCCACTGGCACTTGAAAGGTGCTGCATCGCCAGGTTTGATGTTCTGAAAGAACATTTTTTTTATCTGCTGACCCTTTTTGGCCCAGGCACATGATTCCTAGGTCCCTTCCTGATGTTGTAAATAGCAGTGATAACGTACAGCCTATGGAAATCTGCAGCAACTGTTAGGCACTCATTAGTCACTGACACAAAGCTTTGCACATCAGAATCTATCTACAGGTGCCACAGGGAGAAGGCAGGAAAGAAAAATGTGTCATACTCTGAGGTAAACAGCTTGATTCCCTATTAGTCTGCAGGAGGCTGAATTAGTAATTTATGAAGCACTTTGCCACGATGAGATTTGTTTAGTCCGCTTAGGATTTGTTTTTCGCTGTTAACACACAGCTGAACAACTGAGACTGTGTCTACATGCTCTTCTGCAGACAGGAGCTTGCTCTGTGCCCTGCGCCTGCCAGCTATGAGCCGCCGTGGCGGCAGCACGACCGCCTTGTTTGCACAGCACAGAGGGTAGGGCTAATATTCCCACAGTTACTCATCCCAGCACCGCACCCCCCTCTTTTTCCACCAGGTGTTGCAGCCGTTTCTGACCTGCTAGGGAAACTGCAGGCGCAGGAATGCAGCGGTCACCCGTGGAGCAGCGCTGGGAGGTCAGGGAGGAGGGGTGGTGACTACCTTGGGCAGGGTGGGGGGTCAGCACATCTTCATCCAGCTCTGTGGCAGCGCCAACAAAATGTGGTTCCTCTGCCTAGGGAACAGATCTGTGGGAAGATCGGGGAGTTTTTCCATCTTTAACACACCCTATAGCTTAGTAAGATCTGAGAAAGGTATAAGTCCATATTGTTAAGATCACTAACAAACTTTCAGGAAAAAGCAGAGACTGCTACAGAAAGAAAAAAAAAAGAACATAGAAAAGAAACCCAAATCCCCATTACAAAAAATAAATCCAAACCAAATTAAATCTTCAAAGCCTCCTTCCTGGACATAAATCCCCTCTTTTTCTTTTGAAGGTCAGCATTAGATGATGCAAGACCAACACTGAACTTCCAGCCCATTAGCCTCTGTGGAGCCAGCTGGCAGACAGGATGATGTGGTATGTCTGCATACCTCCTCCAGGCACTGGGGAAGAGGTGAGAAGCAAAACCCTTCCTGGGCTGGAAAGAGTTAAGAGATCCTCCTCATCTCTAAGGGCATGTGTTACTGCCATGGGGGTGTCATGGGACAAACTCGTGGGCTAGCCTGCAGGAATCACCCCTGGCAGAGACAGGGCTGGCAAAAGAAGGCATTTGCAGAGCCTTTTGAAATGTTGCCTCCCTTGGCTGAAACCGATAGGAAAGGGCTCGCCTTGCTCGTATTTTAAGGGTTTCTGAGCCACTTCAGACAACTCCTTAGTGCTGACTGTCCTGCGCTCGGCCACGTGGGGAAATAAGTGACTCGGCTCAGCTGGGGGAAAGGCAGAGATCTGGGCAGAGCCCCGTGGCCCACCAGAACTGCCACCACCTTCTGACTTGGTGCATTTGTCTCTTGTATCAGCCAACCAACCAAGGCAGCAGAGCTACTTTAAGGGATCACTCCGCATTTTTGTTGGTGTAAAGCTGGTATCTATTTCCCCTGTGTAAACAGAAGTTACTGAACTGGTTTAGGCAACTGGTGGCCCAGTGAGCAGAGTGGGGGTAATTCTGGCATAGCTGCAGCGGGAAAGTGCTAATCTCCCCCCATCGGCACTTGTTAAACCTTTTAAGTAAAGATCAGTCTGATGAAGGAGCAAGGCTGTGAGCTCTGTCTTTTGCTACAGCACTCACTAGAGACCCAAGAAACAGCAACTGAGTGTTAGTGGTCTTTAAGCCCACAAATCTTTGAGACTTGTGCGCAGACCTTTGGAGTTCTAATGGAAAAGATGAGGAGGCAGTAGCTCCTATGCTCTCCATCTGTATGGGGCAAATTTAGACCCAAATTCCTCTGGGCCAAGCCCAGATTCACAGCTGAGCAGGAAAGTTGCTCTAGAATTGCCCCACATCAGGAACTTCATGTAAGTCATCCTACTGATGTGTGTGGGATTAATCAAAAGAGGGAAGTAAAGAACTTCCATAAACACCTTGCAGGACTCACTCCTCTGATGAAAACATCTGCTAAAACGTGCAAAGCCTGGGAAGCAAAGGCTACATTCCTGCTGCAGGACATGTTTGTGGCTCCTTTGGAAAGAATGCTGCAAATTCAGAATGTTTACTTGCTTGCTTGCTTTTTTTTTTTTCCGTTCTTCTTTCTGTAGTACATTACAGTGCCCTGGCACTCAGTCTTGCAGTCAGCTTTCTTAGCTAACAGCTAGGTAGGCAGACAAAGCTGTCTGAAATCCTGGTGTCAGACACCTGGCAGTCCTGTCTTCTTCAGGCATCATGCGGGTACACTGATCTGAGGCAGGGGGGACAGAAGGCAGTTCAGATGTGTGTTCCTGAGCCAGGAGCTGGACTCGATGTATGACATTACCCCCGATCGCAACAGAGTGGGGACTCCCCACCGCATCCGCGGCATGTGTGGCTTCCCCTGGAGTCACGCATATTTCCTTGGGGAAATCCTGACTCCGATGGCTGAATAGGGTGTGCTCAAGAAATGCTGAAGGCATCAAACCACTGTTTTCTGGGGTCTCCAGAATGGCACTCTGGCTGCCAGCTTGTTAAATGAGCGCTGGAGTGTCATCAGGGAGCTGAAGTGTCATTAATGTT
Source organism: Chionis minor (assembly GCA_013398295.1). Taxonomy (NCBI): domain Eukaryota; kingdom Metazoa; phylum Chordata; class Aves; order Charadriiformes; family Chionidae; genus Chionis; species Chionis minor. The sequence goes on from VZSF01005035.1 coordinate 445,909, forward strand.
AAAAACCACCTGACCAAACCCATAGCTTAATTTAGGAGCTTGTCAGATGTATGATAATGGCTTGGTAAGGCTTGGTTATAGGTGACGTTTAGGGGCTTCTATACATTTTTATCTCTGTGTACAATAAAATATTAAACATCAGCTCTTGCTGGCAGACTTCTTGCAAGAAGACCTACTCTGGGACTCCAATAGCACTGAATACTGAGCAACTGACAGAAAAGTGGGAGTTTGGACCGATGTCTCTGCTGGCGTAACTCCATTAAAGCCAGAGGGTGAAATCCCAGCCCTGCTGAGATGCATGGGATTTCAGCCAGATTTGCGACTGCTCAGATCTCTTTTTAACTACTCAACCCTGATTTTGCTTTGGACTGAAACCACCCCATGAGTCTCAGCCTACAAACACTTATATCTTGCACACCGAAGAAAAATGTTCTGCAGAGAGCAAATGAGCTTGGAAATGGATTTAACTTCATCAGTGGAACCCCTGCTGTAGACATTCATTGAGGGCTAAATTTGGCTTGTATGGTAAGACACTGAGTCGCACACAGACATTCAGCTCCCTCAGTGACAGAAAGGCTCCTGCTTTGGCTGCAGTCACACCGTTTATTCGACGTGCTCCCTGTTGCTCCTGTGAACTGCACAAGCCAAGTTTTGGTGTTGTCTCTCAGCATGACCCACTCATGCAGTCCGTGCTTTTTAACATTTTTTTAAGACCAGGTTATTGCAGGAACCCTAGACACTGACAACGCATCTTTCTCTTCTCTCTTTCCATTACATACGGCTGTCATGGCTTCTGGTCTTCTTTTTAGGCCTACCCGTTGTTACAGGGTATTTGCGAGTCTTCTGGAAGCTCTTGTGGCTGAAGATACACCTGCATCAAAGCCCTCTGTGCTCCTCCTTTTTGCAGAAGACTGACTACCCCTCTAGCAAGGTAGTCAGAAAGCTGGTGCTTCCATCACCCACAGCTGTGACTTGATAGCCTTATGGTTCTGAGGTTAAAAGGAAGCAGGAAAGGAGATGCTAGAAAAACAAAATTGATGAATAATAATTATAGTTTCTTTATACATTATAAAGGAGAGGAGAAAAAACTGTTTTGCTTTGCAGGTCACCTTCACAGCAAATAAGAATCGTTCAGTCACTGCTGGATAATACCAAGGGCACTCTCAGGCGCTGGCAATTGGAATGACAATTAAAAAATATGAGCAAGGTCTTAAGCGTCTCTTTGTGAATCAAACGGAGCGAAATTGTTCATCAGTGGTGGAACAGACACTGTAAACACTGCCTTAAAACAAACCTGGAAGGAACGTGTATGTCCCTGACAATAACAGATGATCAGCTCTGTCTTCCCAGCACAGTCCCAGCCCCTTATGGATACAGTGGGAGTTTGTCACCTTGCCTTCCTACTCCATGCATCAAGCCTTCTGGAGCTGTGTGTCTGCTTTTGCATTTGAGAATACACGTAGGAAATATTTCACAGAACCCATGAAGTTGGCTGGGACCTCTTGTGATCATCTAGTCCAACCTCTATCAAGTCAGGTGAGCTACAGCAGGTTGCCAAGGATGATGTCCAGTTGGGTTTTGCGTATCTCCATGGATGGAGACTCCACAACCTCTTTGGGCAACCTGCTGCAGTTTTTGAGCACCCTCAAAATAAAAAAAGAAAAAAAATATATTCTTGTGTTCAGATGGAATCCATGTGTTTCAATTTGTGTCTCTTGTCCTGTCAGTGAGTACAAGTGAGAGGAATCTGACACTCCTGTCGCCGGTGTTTGGTTTCCTACTTGTTGCGATGGACATTCCCTGAGCTTGGAGGAGGTGATCTTTGAAAGCCAGCCCGCTCTTCCGGATGCCTATGCTCTCCAGGACCATATCTCAAGCAGATCCCTGAGGAGGCCAACGTCTGCTCTTCAAACTCAGAGTTGTGCTCCTGCCTTTTACCCACTCTCCCCCCTTAGGATCCTGAACTCCACCATCTCACGGTCTCTGCACCCAACGCCTTCACGTCCCCAACCACTTCTTGCTTGTTTGTAAGCATGAGGTCCAGGACACCACCCTGCCTTGTTAGCTCCTCAACCACCTGTGCCAGGGAGTTGTCATCAGCGTGCTCCTAAACCCTCCTACATTGCTTGCGCCCTGCTGTATTGTCATTTCTAGTTTAAACCTCTTCCTACCAGCTTTGAACTTAACTTTAGTATAAAATAAACCCACCTCCTTCTGTGCTCAGTGTTGGTCACCGTGCTCCCTGCTGCAGGCCTGGTGGCTCTGTGCTGGCCCATGAGCACCAGGCAGCAGAGAAGCGGTCACACTCAGCAATACAAAGGTAGCCTGACTGCTGATTTGCGGGTACGCTGACTACAACAGCAAGGTGACTTGGTAGCCCAGGTCTGGTGTCCTATGCACCTCTCCCAGCTGCTGTGTTACGCTGACACTTGCCTTCCTGGACAGGTGTTCACTTGAAACTATCTTAACGGTGACACATAACTAGAATTCTGTCCGTGGTGAAGTCTTTTTTAATGTTTTCTGCTTTTGAGCTAACCACCCGGGCTGGTTTGTGCGACACTGGATTAATTTATCTTCTAATGTTTGGGAAAGCTGGTTTTTTTGGAAGACTCTAGTGTCTGAATTTGTGAAGATACTTACTTTATAGCCAGCTCTGGTGTGTGGGTCTCAAGGTGTCAGTGTTTTCGAGCTTGCCAGGTGCAGGGATGAGGAGGAGCGAGACTCAGGCACTTTACCCAAGCTGGCCAACAGGATTATTTCATACCATGATCGTCACATTCAATATAAATTAGAAAGTTTGCTGCGAAGGTCGCTCTCCCTTGATGGCAGCGATCCAGAGGACTTCTTGCGCCGGTGCCAGACCCCTGAGGCCTTCCCTTCCTCCTGAAGCTGTAGCGCTCGCAGTGTCCCACATTTACTGTCCACTGCTGGGAGTGCACAGCTGCCTGCTGCTATAGTTGGCTGAGTATAAATCTTGTATAGTATATACAGGTATTGGCTTCAATATGGGTTCTTTAGTGTTAGTACTGTTAATTATCTAGTTCTATCCTATTAAATCTGTTTATCTTTCAACCCCCAGGTTTCCTTGTTTTCTTCCCAATTCCCCTTCCTGGGTGGGGAGGGGTCATCGGGTAAGAGAATAATTGTCTGAACGACAATAAATTGTTATGGGTTTTCTCAAATCATAACACCATCCTCATGACTTCCGCTCTGCCTGAGACTCGTCGTATTCTTTTAACTGTTTTTTCTTGCAAAACGAAGGGGTGTCCTCAAATCTCCAGTGAGATTTGCTGCATGATCCACCTTCTCTTTTTGCTCTCCTAGTAAGTCAGAATGCAAGAGCTGGGGCTGATTGTGGAGGTCTTCCATGGGGTTGCTCTCCATGAGGCAGAGCAGCATATGGCCTTTGGAAAGGCCTGTCTGCTCCTCCCCACAGNACGCTGACACTTGCCTTCCTGGACAGGTGTTCACTTGAAACTATCTTAACGGTGACACATAACTAGAATTCTGTCCGTGGTGAAGTCTTTTTTAATGTTTTCTGCTTTTGAGCTAACCACCCGGGCTGGTTTGTGCGACACTGGATTAATTTATCTTCTAATGTTTGGGAAAGCTGGTTTTTTTGGAAGACTCTAGTGTCTGAATTTGTGAAGATACTTACTTTATAGCCAGCTCTGGTGTGTGGGTCTCAAGGTGTCAGTGTTTTCGAGCTTGCCAGGTGCAGGGATGAGGAGGAGCGAGACTCAGGCACTTTACCCAAGCTGGCCAACAGGATTATTTCATACCATGATCGTCACATTCAATATAAATTAGAAAGTTTGCTGCGAAGGTCGCTCTCCCTTGATGGCAGCGATCCAGAGGACTTCTTGCGCCGGTGCCAGACCCCTGAGGCCTTCCCTTCCTCCTGAAGCTGTAGCGCTCGCAGTGTCCCACATTTACTGTCCACTGCTGGGAGTGCACAGCTGCCTGCTGCTATAGTTGGCTGAGTATAAATCTTGTATAGTATATACAGGTATTGGCTTCAATATGGGTTCTTTAGTGTTAGTACTGTTAATTATCTAGTTCTATCCTATTAAATCTGTTTATCTTTCAACCCCCAGGTTTCCTTGTTTTCTTCCCAATTCCCCTTCCTGGGTGGGGAGGGGTCATCGGGTAAGAGAATAATTGTCTGAACGACAATAAATTGTTATGGGTTTTCTCAAATCATAACACCATCCTCATGACTTCCGCTCTGCCTGAGACTCGTCGTATTCTTTTAACTGTTTTTTCTTGCAAAACGAAGGGGTGTCCTCAAATCTCCAGTGAGATTTGCTGCATGATCCACCTTCTCTTTTTGCTCTCCTAGTAAGTCAGAATGCAAGAGCTGGGGCTGATTGTGGAGGTCTTCCATGGGGTTGCTCTCCATGAGGCAGAGCAGCATATGGCCTTTGGAAAGGCCTGTCTGCTCCTCCCCACAGGTGTGACTCTGCTACACTTTTCCACTTCTGACCCTCCAACGGGGCAAATAACAAAGTTAGCTGGCCTTGGTTGTTAGATGTATAAGCAAGAGCCTCTCTGCATACCATGCCTTGGTATTCACTACAAACATCAGACCTTATCTGCTAGAAGCAGACACTGTCTGAAAAATATGTCGTTAATTTCAGAGAGTTAGAAGAGGCTTAACTGAAAATTAAAATTACCAAAAATTGGTTCTGTTTTACCCCAAACCAGGACAAGTCTAAAGGTTTTAGTGTTACCAGATTATAGAGCCAGTCAGGAGAGAGGCCACCGAGCAAGTCTATCATCCCCCCAATCTGCACCAACTGAAGGATTTGGGACAGAAGTGGATTAAGCCCTCGGGGGCTTTAAACAAATTCTCCTGTGGCTCATGTTGCCTTCCTCTCAGGTTCTTGCAAGCCGCACGTTTCATTCGGAGCACGGAGTTGCACCCAGCAGGGCTGCTCCACTGCCTACACATAAGCATTGCACATTTGTTGGACTGGAGCTCCTGTGCAGCAGAACACACGGCCAAGCATTTCACAACTGCTGTCATCTATGGATTTCTGCTTACAGAAAGGGAGAGCCCAACTAGCTGAGTCTGGCTCTGAAAGGGAGAAGCAAAGAGCACGCACATGGCTCTGACGCTTCTCCTAAGGGGGAGAGCTCAATTACAGAACCACCTGCGCACCTTTGGGCTGTTCTGTGGCAGGGAGTGGTTTCTTCAGAACCCTCCAGCCAAGCACATCACAAAGTTGAGGGGGGGGCTTGTCTTTTGTTCCACCACCTTGACTGTGTTCCCCTTGGAGAAGCTGCCCTCCTGTCATCTCTGACCCAGTCTGTAGCCAAGTTTGGAGATTAACATGTCTCCACAGGTGGCTCCTGGCAGAGTCCAGGGTGCTTTCAAGGCCTGTTCAAGTGCGCAACAGGATTTAGGCTTAGATTTTTGGCCCAGAACGGCTCAGAGCACAGTCCCGCATAACCCTGAACTTTCCCTGTGTCCACGGAGCACTTGGTTCCAGGAGCACTATGTGCTGCAGCCTTGCAAAATCATGGGGCGCCACACAGCACCGCTGCCCTCCTGCACCTCCCTTCAGCCCCTGCATCAGCCATTTCTGCTCCGTGGAGACCAACATTACACTTCCCCTGAGTAACAACAAAACCGCACCTAGCCAATGTCGCAACGAACACACGTTTCTCCTAAATGTGTTATTTTCCACTCAGCGAAGGAGGCGGGAACTGCTGCTGGGCAACCGCCCTCCGAGAGACTGCAATGACAAAACCCCTCTCAGGCCTTAAAATGGCGCAGGCAGGGGGCTAGTCGCTTCTTAACTCCCCCTCTGCCCCACCGGCCGCGCCTCGGGGCGCTGCAGGGCAGTTTTCGGGAGGAGAAGGAAGGGAAGAAGGGCCCTGGCCCTCGGTGAGGCAGCCCTGGCCCTCGGTGAGGCGGCCCCGCCCGCAGCTCCGGGACAGCCCTCCCGCCTCAGCGGCAGCAGCGTCTGACTGGGGAGCGCTCCGGGAAGAGGAAGATGGCCGCGGCGCGGCCCAATCAGCGCGCAGCGCCGGCTCGCGCCCGCCTGTTGCCCAGTCCCGCCGCTCCGCGTATCCCAGACGGCTCCATTCGGCCCCGCCCCCTCCTCCCCCCCCGCCCGGCGCCCGGGGTGGGCCCTCCCGGTTGGTATAAAAGGCGGCGCCGCGCACATGTGCTCCTCAGTGCCGGCGGGAGTGGGAGGGAGAGTGGGGCCTGCGTCGGTGGTGTCGGTGGGGAGAGGGTGCGGTGGGGGTCGGGCGTGCCGCACAGTCACCGCGCAGCCCCTCGGTGCTCGTGTCCCCGTCCCCTGCGAGGGCTGCCGGTGCCCCCCTGCCCGGCCCTGCGCTGCTGCTGCCGCTCCCCCGCGGGATGCGGGCTCGGCCCGCCCCGCCGGCCCTGCCCCCCGCACCGGCCGCAGCATGAGCGCGGCGAGCGATACGTACATCCTCATAAAAGACATAAAACCCGGACTGAAAAACTTAAATGTCATCTTTATTGTGCTGGAGATCGGTAAGTGGCGCCCGGCACGCCCCACCCACGGGCCGCCCACGCGTGTCCCGCGTTGCCGGGGGTGGGGTGCGGTGGTGTGAGGCTGTCGGGGCCGTCCGCCCCCTCGTGTGTGTGTGCCCCCCCCTGAGCCGCGCTTCTCCCCGCAGGGCGAGTCACCAAGACGAAGGACGGGCACGAGGTGAGGTCCTGCAAAGTGGCGGACAAGACGGGCAGCATCACCATCTCCGTGTGGGACGAGATCGGCGGCCTCATCCAGCCGGGGGACATCATCCGCCTGACCAAAGGGTGCGTATGGGGCCGGGGCATGGCCCCCGCCTCGCCCGCCGCCCCGGCCGAGCCCTGCGGGGCAGCGCCGGGCTGGGGGACGAGCCATTTGTCACCCCGGCGAAGGTGCGGGGTTGTGAGCAGGCTCCGGCCACCTTCCGAGAGGCACGGGTGACACAGCCCCCCCCCGCACCCCCCCAACCCGCTCCCCGGCCCTTTATACCGGCTCCTTCTTATCAAGGCAGCACCCTGAGATCACTTGCCGAATTAAAACCTCCTTCTCCACCCCAGAACGTGCCTAGCGTGAGCATACAGTCTAGTAGATGGTGAGGGAGGGCATGTATTTTTAATGAGGAGGTGGTGTTTAAGAGACTCAGTTTGGCTTCAAAAAAAGCTCCTTAGGAAAATACTTTTTTTTTTTGAGCAGGGGGAATGCAACAGTCAGTCCCGCTCTGTAAACCAAGTAGGGAAGTCAAAAGCATGTTCTTATTTTTGCAGCCAATTCTTTACTCTAGGAGTCAGCTCCTTAATGAAAGGAGGAAATGATTAATGTCTGTCATGCAGAAGAGTTGCTTTTCATTGCAGTGGCTTTAACAGGAATGACAGGCAGAGAAGCAGATGCTTTTGAAAGTCACTATGAAAATTCATACTAGTGTTACACTGTAAGGCATGTCAGCTTGGGTAGGTGCAGTTCATTTATCTGAGACCTGGTTTAATTAAAAAAAGAAACCAAACATTTATTATCTGTGAGAAACAGTACTAGTTTCAACTTGAAAATCCTTTTCCATGTCACTTAAATCGTCAGTAGCAAAGTGATAGTCACTTTCTTTTGAGTTCTTCATGCAAGTTAGGTTGTACTTAGAAATCCATTACACTGATCCTTTGGCCTGCAGCACTCCAGAGGATGGTGGAGCTACAGTGTGTGTAAGGCTTTTATGAAAAACTATGTAAAAGGCTGCTCAGTGGAGCTGCTAACTGAGCTGCGCTTAAATTTGTTCATTGGAGTGCAGTGCTTGGGTTCGGGGTGAAACGGGATGACCCTTGCCACCAAAACTACAGCTGCTTCCTCCTATGCAAATGTCCTTTTACACAAAACGGGCTGACTCCTCAGCAGAGGTGGTTCTGGGGAAGTCTGCTCGCGTGGAGAGCACATGAACTCCTGGGGTGCTGAGATGGGTGGAACTAAACCAGAGCTCCGTGCCAGCGCTGTGCACAGATGACATTGAAACTAAGAAGCAGTGATACAGTTCAGCACTGTTACTGTACTCTGCTGTGTGACTGGCTTACTGTAGCTGCTCTGGTCTTTCAGTGCAACAAATGGGAGGGTCATTGCATCCCTTCACGTCAAAAAGTGAGTTTGGCTTGTGTGAATTAAATTCATGAACTGACATCCCAATTCCTGGTGAATGGGTAAGTCATGCCTTCATTTACATGAATTGCATGCTCACTTAGGACTGCATAGTGAGTGAAATGGCAAAAGCTAGATACATTCTAGTTTGGCTCTTGTGTTAAGAAAAAAGCCCTCACGCTGGCATACGTGGTTCTCCAAACACAGCTTTATACTTAATTCAAAGAGGGCTGATTTGAGTGTGTGATGCTGCCATTGCAAGGCAGGTAAATTTCAGCTCTGCAGGCTAATCTGACTTGTCAGTACAGGGTGCTCATTGTTACAAGCTGAAAAGCTTAGCTAGGCTCTGCATGTAAATGTGTGTTGTGTCCCCCGTCCCCCCCCCCCACTGCATTTCAAGCTGTAGATGCATTCCTCTGCAAAAGCAGACACTGTTGCTGATTTTTGTCATTGGCTGATCAACTCATTTACAGGAAGCTGCTGCAGTTAATATTTCTAAATTTGAAATTAGTTCTGGACTTTAGTGCCAGCTCTTTCCCAGACAAAAATAAATGCTTGCACGCATGGAACAACTTTGTGCTGGAGGTTATCAGCCCCATGATTTGCTGGGTCTTGTCCCAGTAAATGTATGTTTGACTTACACTTACTATTTGGTAGCTTTTTTCCTTTGTGCTCTGCCACAAGGCTGTCCAGCTAGCTGGTTATTAAAGGTGAAGTATAGAGGGGATCTTTAAAGTGACAGGTGGCATTGTGGAGTGAAGAGCATTAATCCTGCTTCTGGGTGGAAAACTCCCAAGAGAGGCACTGTAACTGTAGATACTATGCTTTCCTGCTTGAGCTGAAGTACAGAGAAGGTTATCATTGCATTGGTGTTACGGTCCCACAGGCATGGCTCCTCCCCGCTGCCTCTGTTCAAGGCCCTGTGTGCAGCCGGATGGCTCCCAGTCTGCGCAGATAAGGCAAAGGGCAAGAGGAAGGTTTGTTATCTATGTTCCAGAGATAGATCTGGAGCATAAGGAAGTGGTGACTTGTCCAGATTATCTGTGCCTCCTGAGACTGTAATTGCTGGGGCTCCCTATTCCTTTGCGAGAGAACACCAATATTCCTGTTAATTCCCTTGCGTTGCACCTGGGTTTCTGGTCTGCATTTTCATTATTTTCTTCACATACTTGATGCCCCTCACTGAAAGGAACAATTATACAGAAAGTTTTGCATAACTCAAATTCCAGTGCTTGAAGTCAAGTGCCGCTATAAAGACTAGAGTGCACTCATTGCTGTCTTGTAAGTAAATGTTTCCGTAATCAAAAAAAGGATTTCATTGCTTTTCTGTATGTCACTTGGAAAATGATGGCCAAACTTGTCCCTTTAAAAAAAAAAAAAAAAAGAAACAAACACCAAACTGGTAAGGACCTATACTAAAAAAGCAGGCACTTCCTATTATACATATTCAGTAGCAGTACTTATATTCTCCAGTGAACAAAGGTAATTCTTCCTTGGCTCCTGCTGAAAGCAGAACTGAGAGGTGTCAGTGAATGGTAACACAGATACTGCTTTTGGCAAGATGCCATTCCTCTGCAGGAATAGTCATAAAGGCTGCTCCAGCCAAGGAGAGAGCATCCAGTCTCCAAAATAATAGGCTGCTTTCCTGGAATTGCCAAAGGAATCAGATGAGCTTCCAGTACCTTTTGCTAGAAGTAAAACATGGGGATTTACAAAATTTTGGCGTGGTAAAGTTGAGGTACCTGGGAATTTTAGGGCATTCATCTTGATATGTAATACTTATTAACATAGCATGCTTCTGCTTTCTTTGTCAATGGTGGTATTTCTCATTCACTAAGAGATACCACTTTGCTTCTCCTTTCTTTGGCCAGGTACGCGTCTCTGTGGAAAGGATGCCTCACACTTTACACAGGACGAGGAGGCGAGCTGCATAAAATTGGGGAGTAAGTATTGCGTGTATATACTTGCGGTGTTACGTACTTTTCTCAGCAGAGCATCATGGTAAGTATAAGTTGTGGTGGCTCTTAGTAAGTGGAAACTAGGGCAGCAAAAGCCTGCTGATTGCTTATGGCTAGGTAGAGTACAGGCAACTGTGGTGTGAGGTTTTTACATGCTGTTGTGGTAATGAGCTCCGACCCTCTCTGGATTCTAGATATATTGAGGAAAACTGTCCTTCTTCATGGCACGGGTCTGGGTTTTACCTAGAGGGGGGAGCTGTATAAATGACAAGGGACTTAATCTGCATAGTTTACCTAGGCCTCAGCTTAAATAGCCACTTTATTTGGGTGGAAGCCTTGTGTGTATGTATTGTGCTTTAGAGACAAGCAGTGCGAAGAAGGAAGACAAAGGTAACTTCAGTGAATCACATCTGAACAGAAGCAAGCCTCATTAAACCGCCTGCAAACTGAGGCGGCGACTCCTCCTGACTAAGAACAAGCATGAGTAACATACTTGATGAGCAACAGGAAAAATAGCAACATTTTCTAATGAGAAGATTACTTCTGTTGCACAAAGTGCTGTGGGAAGCCTTGTAGCCACCTGGGAAGTGGGGCTTGTGGGGTGGCCAGCTTTCTTCTCACAGGGTTCAAAAATCCTCAGTGCTCAGCTTGAGGAGGGATGACATGCAGATTTTCTTTGGTGCAAAGCTATTGCCTCAGAAGTGTCATCCAGTGGGCTTACTCTCCAGCAGGCTGCAGTGAGGTGAGTCCTCATCTGGGTTATTGAGGAGGTGGGAGCTCCACTTCCGCTTAACCAGTAACAGCTGTCTAATGATCCAAATCTTTCTTCCCCTCTGCCATAATTTCCATGTGAGTTGGTAGGCCTATTCCTCCGCCGTGGTCCCCGTGAGTGGAAAAGGATGCTTTGAATGTCACTCCCTGTTTTGGACTGCTCTGTGCTATTATGTTAATGGGGGCACTCCGTAGCATGGGAGTGTGTGGGAGTGTTTTTAAGTTTTCCCTAGAGATCTAGAGCAGTTACAGTCTGGGAGCAGGCTGGATGACTCTGCCTCAGGTGACCTTATGAGTGGGTGCTGGACAAGATTGTGCAGCTGGAAGAGAGGTGAAGGGAGCCCTTTCATCACCTTGTGTTTTCTCAAGGCCAATTTACCTCTTAGAGTAAATGTATACTTGCCTCTGCTTGACTGAAACACCCTCAGCAGGAAGATGTGGCAGCTTCGCCACATGCCTATGAAGGGATCAGAGAGCCTTCTAATACCTGTGGATACTTTCTCAATAATGGGGTCTGGATTAGTTACTTCTAGGTGATGGGATGAGTCAAGAACATACACTCTTTGGCTTAGGGAGTAGAGAACTCTGTTAAAAAATGGCTTTAGAATTCCTCATAATCCTTATTTCTCCCCAGGTTCTGCATGGTGTACTCGGAAGTCCCAAACTTCAGTGAGCCCAACTCAGAACACATCGGGCAGAACAAACTGGTATGTTAAACTTGTCTGAGGCTTCTGGCATAAAGTGCTCTTAGTTCTGAATACTTCACAGTAGGCTGTGGTCAGATGAGATTCTGCTGGAAAATGGACTTGAAGTGATGTATAGACAAAAATGAGCCAATAATTAGAGTAGCAAATAAGTTCCATGTGGAGCCACTGTAAGAACACAGGGGGGAAAAAAAATCAGCCCTTTTCTGTAAAAATGTGAGATTTCTCTCTCTGATCTGTCTTGTCTTTTTTTTTTTTTGCATTTCTCTGAAGGCACAGGGTGAACAGAATAATAGTTCTGCATCAAGTAATATGGGTTCTTGTACTTTCGGGCCATTGGGTAAGTTTTTTCGTTGTGTGAAAGTGAAAGAATGAGAAACACTTAACGGGAATAAAAAGAAATTTATCTTGCTAAGGGTTCTTCACTTTGGGGCAAAAGTGTACCATGCTCTAAAAAGTCTTTTAGGCCTGAACCTGCAAGTACATAAGCATGAAGATTTCCTGAATAATGGTTTCAGGATTTCTTTGCTAGAATAGGGAGAGATCAGAATATCCAAGGTGCCTGTATCATGTAAAAGACTTGACTAATTGTAAATGGTTTTGATGCTTTCAAAGAGTTTTTGCAGCACTTGAAATTCTGTTTTTTAAACCACCTGAGACCTTGGCTTTAAAAATGAATGACTTTAATCTTGCCAGTCACCTTGGCTTTCCTGCCAGGTTAGCTCCCCAAAACAGGAGCGGTAGTAATCTGAATTCCAGTGTTTAACCTGGCTGGATCATTTTGTGATGTATTTAAATGCTGAATCTTAAATAAGAAAATGCTCCAAAGACTTGAGTGGGTGTAAGCTTAGAAGGAGTCTTAGTTATGGCCTGCTTATGTGAAGCCCAGACTCGGTGTTGTATAGCTAAGCTCTGCTGGTGGGTGATGGCAAACTGATCCATAACTTGCTATTAAAAACCTCTGTGTCACTTCAGTTCAGTGACTGACTGCTTCCTTTTTAGCCAGATGATTTTCATTTCTCTTATTTTACTTGTCTTACAAGCCCTTTGTGGTCCTTTGAAAATAAATGATTCTAAGCAAAGAAAAGCAGTGCTTTCAGGCCTGTCTTTCCTCTTTGCCAGGGTGAGGCGAGTAGGCTTTCAGCCCAATTAGTGTGTAGGTAATTCCTTAGTGTTCCTGCTTTTGGGTGGTGGACAGCTGTTTTCACTGAGCTTGTGAATATCTTCTGAAACTTCTTTTTTCTCTTCCTGCTTCTTGTGTGGTCTTTAAATGCAGTGATTTCCTTTTGTCTCTTCCTTTGCTCTCCACGCTTCCTGTCATCATTCTGCCTTTTCAAGCACTGTCCCTCTTTCTACCAGCAAAATATGTGCAGGGACGCTTATGAGGCTCAAGTTCATGAGAACTTGGTGCTAGCTGAGTTGCTTCTGTGGGTGGACTTCAAGGCAGCTTTCTATTTGTGTGTGTCTGGTAGTGGGAGCTTTGTGTAGCCTGCTTTTCTTTTGCTGGTTTCTCCTTGACTTCTGTTGCCCTGCTGTCTCTGGAATGTCATGGTGTGTGATCTACAAGCCAGTGCATGTTTCTGAAAGCACCAGTCCAGTTTCACAAGACTCCAGTCTCCCTCCTGGGTGAAGAATCAGCGTGCAACTCTGACCCTTCTTGCTTTAGTTGAGAGTGGGGGGTGGGGATGGAGGGAAGGTAGTTTGGGAGGGTGGAAAAGGGTAAGCTGTGGTTTTGGGGTCTTGCAGGGCCAGAGGGGCTTTTCCTTCTGGTGCCGGGGCTTTGCTGGTTGCTGTGAACTCCATGCATTCCCTGTTGCTAAACATATGTAAAGGAGCAACAATTTCAGTCCGTGGAACTCGTGATAACTTTTTTTTCTGTCTTTTTAGGAAATGGCTTACAAACTGGACCTGAATCGAGTGGATTTCCATTTACATATAATCACAGCCACAATTATGCAGGTAGTGGGAGAGGCAATGGACGAGGACCTGTAAATCCAGCACCAGCTAATAGTGTTCAGCCTCTTCCTGCTGTCAGTAATGGGAGGGACCCACGCAGAGCCTTTAAAAGATGACTATGCCAAATGTGGTTGTACAGCTTGCTTAAACTCTACACTCTACTTGAACACTTATTGCACTTTTATTTATAGTTAACTGTGAACCAGTTTGTCCTTTACTGTTGTTTTTTTACCTTTTGGTCTATGGAGCAAACTTGATGTGATCTATTTCTTGTTTTGCTTAGGGAAGCACAGTGAGTATTTCCCATAAATTAAGGGGGTAGGGGGAGAAGGTGAATATAAGAAAGTAAGGGTAATGGGTTGAAGAGTCTCAAAACTCGGTACCCTTTGCTAAATGGAAGAAAACTTCAGTTACGTGTATGTATTTCTCTGTTTCTGTTGGTCAGCCATATAGCCTTAAAAGGTCTATTATGTCCTGTGTGTGCATACGTTGACTTCCATTAGGGTTAATGGGAGCTCTTCGTATTGAGGAGAAATGAGGGGGAAGAGCAAAGATGCTCTAGTGAACTAGATGTCCTTGGATTGAATATAGCTTGTAAAAGCAATAAGTATAAGGAAATGGTGGTGCCAGCACCTAGTGGTGTCTCCTAAATTGGAGAATGGATAACCTGGATGGTGAATGTCTTGAAGCTTGACTTCTGATTCCAAAATGGTGTACACTGTTTAAAAGAAAAATTCTCCATAAACGCCATTATCACTGTTGAGGAAAGTGAGACTGATTTTTATTTTTTTGCTTTGGATAGAAGCTTGGATATTCATTCTTGCTTTGCATGAAATAGCAGGAGAGAAGGATCTAAATTCAGACAGCATAGGAGAATACGCTGTTTGTAGCCACTCCTGGTTTAAACGCTCAAGGTTACTTTGCAGGAGTCTGAATTTCCAGGAGAGAACTGTTTTCAAATGCTGCATTAACTATATCGTCAGTGAGGCTGCCTACTTCTCCTTCATTCATTCACTTTTCCAAATGAATTATGTATTAGGTGAAGCTGTATGTGTGGATTGCAGAGGTACTGACCAAGCACACAGCTGCACTTCTGATGCTGTTAAGCTGCTAAGCTTTCCTTCCTCTCTTTTATATGAAATACAAATTATCCCTTACAGAACTTAACCCCCCCCCCCACCATCTCCTGGGGAAAACAGCTGTGGTTTTACTTCTGAGATCACAAATGCCTTGACTCTAGAAAGAGTCCAGTGCCATATTTCAGATCAGGTTCAAAAACAACTCGGAAGCTGAGGTGTCATACTGGATTTATCTGTTTAACTCTTATAGCTGACCTCTCAAATAAAAAAATTGCACTAACCATTTCAAAAACAAATCTAACTTTCTTTCTGTCAAGCCATAAAGACTTCATGACAAAAGGCTATTTCTGAATTGTGAGTTGTCTCTGTGGTTGTTCATGTTAATTGAATCTACTACTATGTCACTAATGTTTACAAGTTACTTACATTTGGTACTTGTGCTTTGGTACTCTGTCATGATGGTTTGTTGAAAATAGCTTCTAATTGGCAAAAGTTCCTTGCTTAGTCTGAAATACTGAACTCTCTTAAGTGCAAGCAGCAACAACAACAAACTTGCAAGGGAGGTTTGGAGAGACCTGTGTGCCCAGACACCTGAGGGCTGTTTGCCTCTGGTCTGCTAAAGTGCTATCCTGATACCTGCTTCCAGGTGGAACTACTGAAACTTGTCTTGGACAGAAGAGAGTGGCATGCCTCATGAGATCACCCACGGGTGCTGTTGTGGAAGAACAGTGCTAATTGGTGAACCAGAAAGCATGCAATGACTGCTGGGGAAATGGTGTAAGGAGGTGATGTGTTAACTCAGGGACTTTAAATTGCTTACTTAAGTAAGTCCTGTGTAGTCTAGATGCATGGACAACCTCTTTCTTATGCACTATTGCATTAAGACACTCGATGTGCTTGTGAGAAGGAAGCCAAGAGGACTTCTAAACCTGTGAAGTATATATGATGTGTTCCAGAGGTAAATGAGATGTAAGTATGGTGTTGAGAGCTGTGCTTTCCAGTAGTAACTGTAAAGGTAGCAAGTGAACAGTGCAAGTGATGGCGTGGTGGGGACTTCATGCTCACTGCGGTATGTCCACGATGGATCTCAAATCCTCCTGGTCTTGGCTTCTCTACAACATAAAGGAGGTTGAAAAAGGGGGGAACTGTGTGTTAGTGTGTGCTGAGGTGCCTGATGTTTGTAGCTCTATGCATTTGAGCTTTTATTAAGTTAATAAAATACTTGTTCACAAATTCCAAATAAAAAGATGATTACTGCTGATTAGTGGTGTAAGATTAAAAGCTTGCTGTCAAGTGGATGATTGATTTGCAGTCAGGAGGAAAAAAGCAAGAGGCTGGTCTTCATGTTCTCAAGGTTAGTAGCATTCCTGCCTCCCTGTTTCTTATGTGAAATTATTTCAGTTTATTAATAAATTTTTACTTCTTTGCAGGGGAAATCTGTGGCCTGAAAAGTCACATGGACTTAAAGTAAATCAGTAATTTTTCAAGATCATCTGATCTTCCAGTGAACCTAAGGCAAAGTTGTTTTCCTCAGATATCAGTGTCAAGATAGTGAGTTCTCAGCTTGCAGAGGAATCTGGAAGCCCATCTTACATCTGTCCGGATCATACCACTTTGGTGTACGGAGAGGCAGAGATACACCTTCCTCTATGTAAACAAGCAGTTGTCATGAATTCCTCTGACACTATAAGGCAGTTCATGGGCGCCCAGTAGTTAGATCATTAGGGAGTCTCTTGGCAGATGTCTTCCCAAGATATTAAAGGTAAGGCTACAGTTGGGGTAGTCACATTCCAGATAAGATTGCCAAAGGGGGAAAAAAAAAAAATCCGGAAGGTGTTCACATAGCCAGACACAAAGTGCACAGTGCTGAAGTTCAGCTGGGTAGTCCTGGTACACTTGAGTCACAAGACACAGGTTTCATCACCCCACAACAGCTCATCTCTTGCCTGCCCTAACAAAAGGACTGATGGCAGATTGCAGCAATCTGGCAGCACAGAGGGTTTTGCTGTGTGTTTGCTGCAGTCCTCCATGTGTTCCTTCTCCATCCTCAGGGTGAATCTTTCACCTTCTTCCCAAAAAGTGGAAAAGCAGTCCTATACTGTGAAATACCGTCCTAACCTTGGATATGTAATAGAGTCCTGCACTCCATGTCCACAATGAAAATGGGAAGGTGCTGTTAAGAACAGATATAAATGCTGGACCAAGACATGCAATACATAATCTGCTCTCACCACTCATTTAGTTAGCTTTGGTCTTGAAACTGGCAGGTTACAGTCCTGTGCACTGCAATAACGCTGCTTTTCAGCATGATGCAAATTCCAGTAAGGGCATCTGCAGCCAGTGCTGCTGCTGTGGAGCTGCAACAGGCGCTACAAAGCATCTTTTCTACCTCAGTGCAGTCTCTGCAGACTGTGCCCTTAGTAGTGTTGCAGGGGTGCCCGCTGCATTCTGTTTGTGCATTTCTCTGGACATGGGGGAGCATCAAGTAGGCAAATGCTGTTCCCTGTAGCCCAGTAGAGGCTTAAGTTTTTCATTGATTTTGACACTTGCGTTTTGCTGCTGACCTGGCTGTGCTACGGTCATCCTCTGCACCTCGTGTCTGTACTCCCAAATTAAAGGATACTTTCTATAATGCAGTTTTCATCAGCAGCTCCCCAAGTGCTTTGTTAGGACGAGGAGTTAGTAAAAAAAACTAATTTGAGCGTTTCTGGGGAAGTTTCCTGGGCTGCTTCATGGCCCGTGTGTGCTCAGCTGCCAGGTTGTTCCCCGTTTCTCTCAAATGGCTGTAGGTTTGCCCTTTCAGACATACTGTTTACACTTAACCCTTGGGCCAAGCAATTATTTGCACTGCCGGGTGCAGTCTCTGGCAGTGCTTTCCAAGGGGATCCAGGGAGGTGCCTGGCTTTCTCCCCGCGGCTCTTGCTGGAGGCCAGCTCTTGAGCTGGAGTCAGTCGATTTGGGGAGTTTCCCTAGTCCAGCGCCAGCACGCGTCACTGAGGAGGTTGCAGGGCCTTGACTCCCTCTCCTGGCTCTGTTGGAGCTCCGTTAATGACTGCAGCAGTGCTAACGATGGCTGCGCCTGGGCCAGATGCTCCCCGAGCCGTGCGATGCTGCAGGGAGAGCCTGGCCGTTGCTGATGGCTCCCAGGAAAGCCCTGGCCAGCCTGGGCCCAGTGACCTGGAGCATCCCCCAAAGATGGCTTCTCCAGTAACCCCAGCCCCTCGCGCTGCGGGAGGAGTGAGGGGCACAGTGGTGCGTTCTGAGGCTGCTCCGGGGCTGTGCGTGGGTGCCAGAGGTGCCGGACCCCTGCTCCAGGCTGCTGCCTTCACTTGGCCACGTGCAGGGGCTTTGTGGACCCTACCAGAGCAGGAGCCACGTTTGGGGAGCTCAGAGGGGCTCTGCCTGCCTCAGTGGCTTGGGTGGTACTTCAGCCACCGCTGGTGATGCTCAGTGACCCCGGTGCCTGTTCTGTTGTGCGCGTGTGTGAGATGGTTGCGTAGTACCACAGAAACACCCGGACCTCACAGAGCTGTGTGCCTGGCTGATTTACCAGCCCCTTTGCTGGCTGCTTTTGTTTGCTTCTGCATAAATAGGGACATCGGACCTGGCTGAATGGGGTAACCACGCCATAGGGACATGGATTCAGCTTCAACAACAACAAAAAAAAGAGCTGTTGTGTGCTCACTGGAAGACACATACCAAACCAGGGGCAGTTGCCTCAAAACTGAGATTGGCGTTTTCAGCAAAGCCCTTCAGGAATTCATTCAGAAATGCACTTTCTGACTTCAGCCTTAATCATGCTACTAATTCCTTTATTCCTGATTCCACAGAATTTTAAATGGTTATGGCTCTTTATAAGGATTACGCTTTTTAATCTATTCTGTGATGGACATTTGTATGTGTATAAACATACACAGCATCTCGTAATTTGGATGGAAAAAATTAATCCTAAACAAGCTGTTGACTAAACTACAGAGGATGGAGTTCAAAGGGATTGGGAAAAAAGTGGGGAAGTGACTAAGGGGGAACACTTAGGAACTTCATTTAGATTTTTAATTTCTCTAAATTGCTGATGTTTTTTCTCATGAAGAAAGCAATGCAGTTTTAAGAGCTTCATCTAAAACTGCCCTCCCACCCCCCTCCAGCTGATAAAGACTGTCCAGCTTTGTATGTTTCCTAGGGAACAAGATTAGGGAAGAAGTGAAACATCAGGATTTAGCTCAGAAAAGAAAATTCTTTTGCTGTAAACGTACTTTCAGAGCTAAATGCTTTCTTACTATACAAGTTTAAATGGGATGGTATCTGCTCAGCAGAGTGGAGAACCCAAAGCAGTGAAGTCACTGCAGGGCTGACTAGCTGCTACGTGTTAGATAAATTGGCATATAAAAGACAAAATTGGCTTACTGTGTCATTAACTGAGACTCCACAGGAGTGCAGTTGTATGTTGTGGTGTATCAGCAGAGCCCTCTACCAAGCTTTCTGCAGGTAGAAAGTGTCCAGAGAGTGAATTGGTCTTGCAAAGTACTGAACAACTATTTGGGAAATTTGGAACCAGGCTTGCCCAGCTCTGCCATATGCCCTGTAGGGATGGCCAGGAGATCCCACCGACTTCAAGCACGATGTGGATGGGGTCCTGTGCAGGCAGCAGGTTCTCATCTGTAAAACCAGGATAAGGTGGTAGGGCAGATCTATTAGATGCTAAATTCATAATTTATGAAGGCACTGAATGCTGTGGAAAAGCTGAAAACTAAAGCCAATGTGTAGATTTTTCTAAATCAAGAGACATCTAAGTATATATTCCTAAGCTTGGATTCTTTATAGCTATGTATTTGGGTTTGCTCTTTTTCCAGAGGTGCTAAGTGCTGCAGTTCCGTGCCCAAAATTGCAAGCGATCTGACAGTCGCGGAGAGCTCACGGGTGCGACTGGGAGAGGCTGCTGGTTCCCCAGCCCTGCCCGCTGCCGCTGTGGTTGCAGAGTTCCGGCTCTCGCAGTGCCGGGTCCTGGAGCGGGGTCCGTGGGTAACTGTATGGCCTCTTAGCAGGTTGGGCAAAGCCATCCACCCCAGCACCAGTTACTGGTGCCTCTGGGAGCGTGGGTGGAAAGCTGTGGCTCTAGACGTGGCAATGCCAGCTGCCTGCCGGGCACAGCTGTCCAGCAGTGTAGAAACTGCTTCTGCAGAACCTGTTGGTGAAGATTGCCTTTTTTTTTTTTCCCCCTTCTTCTCTGAAGAAAAGGAAAAAACACACATCCTGGCAGGTGGAAGTGCAGCCATCAGCAACTGATCTATTAGAGCTGGTGCTTCTTCGCTGATCAGGTCCTGCCCTGCATTCCCACCAGGGCAGGTGCAGGGGGATACTCCAAATCAGGATAGCTGGAGGGTGACAGACCAAGAAGGGCTGGTGGGACTCTGGAGGGCTCTGCCTGGTGGCTTCTGGTACCTGTGTCGTGAGTATATTTTTAAAATGGTTGGACAAATGCCTGTCAGGAGAGGCTTGGGGAGGGGGGAGTTGATTCTGGTGTGGGACAAGCATGAAGATGCATTAAATGATCTCCTCTATCCGTGTCCACCATTATTGTCTATGATTTATGCATTAGCTTAATTTTTGTAATTTCCTCCTTCCTAGGTTGATTAATACTAAATTTAATTTTCTGTAATCAACTTGAGCATGTAACTTGGAGAGATGAGGTTTAGGCTGATTGCAGTAAAAATCTACCTATCCTGTCTAGCTTGAATAAAGCAAAACTATTTTTAGCTCTAAATTATGCAATATTTTCATGGAGCTCTGCAGTCTACTTATATTTAACCTTTGAATGGAGTGCTCTATATTTTCAGATCACCTAATGCAAACTTTGTAAATGGGTTTTTTAATTATGAGAAACCCACCTGCATGCCATCAACCAAATTATTAGCAAGGCAGAGAAGGATAACCAATAGTGCTGTCAGACTTCAGCTGAATATGAAAAATGTTCAAATGCCAAGAACAGAAGTTGCCAAGAAATAACTTTAAACACCAGGTGCTGGAGGAACAAATTAATATGACTTATTTTATTTTTAGAAATAGTGAGTCGAGGCCTGATGCAGACAGACGTTTCTATGTCCAGCAGCAGCGCTTGGCAATGTAACAGGTCTGACAAAATCAACACAACCTCCTCTTAAAAGAAAAAAATCTAATTCAGTTTAAAAAAGCCCTAGGTAGGGGGGGAAAGAGAGCTTGATCTACTCTATTATTTGTAAGACTCAGGTGAGCTGTTCTTGTGCTGTTGCTTATCAGAGCTGTCTGTGATGTGGTTTGGGATGACGTTGAAGCAAGAAACTCCCATGCAAAAGTCACTCTTGAAAGCCTTTTGCCGGTATGCGCAATCTCGTTTCACTTCGGTTATGCTTTACTGCTGGCAGGGCCTATTGCTAGGGACAGTGAGTCTAAACGTTCTTGCTGAGCTTATTTTTCCCAGCAGTGCATGGAATCAGAGGTAATTTCTAGAGCAAGTGGAACCCAAAACATCAGTAAGTCAGTATCATGAAGCCAGCAAGAAGGATGCATTAACTTGGGAAAACTGCTGCAATAAGCTTCCCTTAGCTTTTTTAGCAAAGTGGATTTGTGGAAGCCTTCTGTGCAACTTCATCAGAGCTGTAGCTGAAGGCATGAGTTACAAAAATCTGGGTCTTTCTATTATTAGATGCAAATGGCTGGAAGTCTCACTGGAAAAAAGATGCATTGATAACTGTCGCTCTGTTGGCTGTCTGGTGACTGTCGGACAAAACCTGGTAGTAGATCTGTTATTACCTTGTGTTTTTGTGGATGTGCTTCAGCAGTCTATTCTCACTGGGCCAATTTTGAATTTTTTTGGGGTCCTATGAGCAAATAGATCCTTCTATGGCCATGGCTATTTTGATGTCCAAAGCTGGTGAGCTGCAGTTGTTACCACAGGCTACTTTTTCAGTCCAGGCATGTAGGTGGCCGCTTGGGAATTAACTTAAAGGTGATGTCTGCAGCGATGTGGGTGATGTGCATGGCCTCTGATCAGAGGCAACAGCCTGTCAGAGGACCCTGGGTGTCAGCAGGGTGCTCCGTCGGCAATCCATGGGAGGAGGTCTCTCTGGGACTGTATGTTTAGGTACTGCAGGTGTTTCCTCTTCCTCCAAAAACGTTTGGTTCACTCCGGCCCGGGATGTGTGGACTTCCGGTTGTTTTTCTTTCTTGATTCATGTAAACTTGAAAGCTCCCTGCTGTGCAGCGTTGTGTTTTCTCTGACTGCCCTCTCTTTTAGTTGTCCCAAGAAAGTCTTTGCTAGCAGCCCAGGAGGGGGCTCACCTGCTGTCCTGCCGAGCCTTCCCCTGCCTGTTGCTCTCCTTGCCGTTCAATTACTTGCACTGCTGCCAATACTCAACTTTAATATAATTCCGATTTGTCTCTAACGTTATTACTCATTGGGTGTTTGACAGGTCTGTCTCTCATTATTTCTGCTTGTTCCGGCTCATTTCTGTATTACCAAAGTAATTTTCAGGTCTGCCCAATTAGAGCCCCATGTTTTCCTCCCCAGGTAGGTATGACATTGCCTGCCCTCCAGGATAACAGCGATCCTCCTGCAATCCCATTGATCGAATCCTCCGAGGCTGGAGAAAGCATTTCATACATCATCGTAACAAGTTGTTCACAACTCCCTGCGTGCTGGGCTTCAAATTCAGCCTTTCAAAAGACTTTGATAAAGAAGAAAGGATCATTTTTTTCCTGACTGCTGCAAATGAAAAAGCTTTTCACTTGGGAGTCATGGGTCATATTTATGGAAATGGGGAGAGCACTTGCAATATTTATAGCGGTTACAGAAGCGATTGAATCTATCTTTTATTGATATGTATTTACATGCCCACAAAAACCTTATTGCATAGCAGTTGAGAGAACTTTATTTAGATTTAGTATTTTGAAGTAATTTTTTAGTGCTTCTTTATTATCCATGGAGTGCGAGATTCAATATTTCAAGTAGGACTGTCACCAAACAGCCGGAGGTTTTTAAAAGATTTTTATTTTACATAAAGATAAATGTTGAAGCCACATTTTTCAGAGGCACCATCTGTTCCATGTTGACCTTAATTTTCTGGATGAGTGCTTTTCTTCAAACGTTTTAAGTCTTGTCTACATTTCATTTGGTTGGGAGTGTTTAGGTTATTTGTTGAACAGGAAATCAGATATTCAGAATGCAAACACACCATTACATTGCAAATTATTCCCTTTGTATAATTTAGTGAACTGCTTTGTAAATACTCTGCAGACTTGCTGGGGTAGCTCTGCGTCTCTGACATCTGGTGGGTCAGCGCTGTGTGGAACTGGATGTCTTTTGAATGTCACCGTTATGCCTTGCACTGAGATGGGGTGTAGGACACTGCGTGAGAACTGTGAAGTACCCTTTTAATGGGTAGTTTTTGGGGACAAGAGTAGGATAAGGGTTTCTGGCCTTGGAAGGATTTGCTGTTCAGGCTGTCTAAACAACAATACTTGATCCTTCTCAAAGGGGGTCAAGAAAATAGCTGTATGTCTTCATATGCATTGTTCCCATGGGGCAATACCTCCATTTCTTCCTTCAAATTCTTCTTGCTCTCATGTCGTAGCTGAAATAAGCTTATAGGTGATTTTTGCCTTCCTTTGCCTCCAGCGTTTCTTCATGGCTTGTCCGAGCTCCTGTGGCTCTGGCGATTCAGCTGTTTGTTACCCTCCCACCTTCAAGGGCTTTTGAGATCTCAAGCCTCTCTGCTCCTTTTGTCCTGTATCAGCTTCGTGGGCTCAGCACCTTCCCACATCCTAAGCTCATCTGCCCCCTTGTCAGCCCCATTAGGACCTTCTTTGGCACCACCTGACACCGTCCCTTCCAGGGGGCTGTGGCTAAGACCTGTATAGATGAATGTAACGTGTTCTCTATTGATAATGTGGTCGATCTGAGCTAACGCTGACCTGCAGCAGCAGCTGTTTTAGTGACAAAATGTACTCTTGACAGGGGTGGTAATGTCTTCGTGGTTTTGGATCGCAAGTGGGATTGTAATCCTGCCATTACATTTCTTTTCATAACGTAGTAGATCCTTTCTCCCATCCTTTGCTGCAATGTTTGTAGCCTAATGCAGAAGGGATATTGAGACTTTTTTCCCCCTCCAATATGGATTTGGAAATGAAGCTAATGATGTGGTAGAAAAAAATGATACACTTTCATTTTGTGTGTGTGTGTGCTTCATGAAAAGCCCAGAAGGGAATACTGTAAGGACTGCATTCTCTTGAATTAACCAGCTGGTTTCTTTACAACTCTACTATAT
Source organism: Chionis minor (assembly GCA_013398295.1). Taxonomy (NCBI): domain Eukaryota; kingdom Metazoa; phylum Chordata; class Aves; order Charadriiformes; family Chionidae; genus Chionis; species Chionis minor. Next base: position 469,802 of record VZSF01005035.1, read on the forward strand.
TAGTGCCTAGTAAAGCCCATTTCAATGAGATCCCAAGATGCAGAGGAGAAGAGCTGAACAAATAACAAAATGCCTGTTTAAACCAAGACTGCGGTGTTTTCAAATACAAAAGCCCAGAGTCTGTCTCACTGGGCTGGCTGGGTTTGGAAACACCTATTGCTACACCAAGTTTTCAGGGAAATGATGGAGAGGGAGGCAGGCGGGGAGAGCAGCTGCTGGACTTGTGGCTGGCACTAGTGGCTGTTTGCAATCCAGGAAACCATGTAGTGCTCTGCCGCTGGATATTTAGAGGGTTTTTGGACATTCGCATGGTACATACTATGGCCGAGGCCCCATGGAGTGAAGGCAGCGTATGGCTGGGGTGGAGGAGGCAGAGTATCGGGTTGCCTCCTGTCCTTCCATCCCACTGTGCCCAGGGAATCAGGACTGTCTGCTGGAAAGTGGGGACGTCAGTCTCTTGTTTTTAACTCCAGGCTAGCTCAAGGTACTTAAAAGGGATCTTTTTCTAATCTGTGCTATAGAATAATTAAATTAAATTAAATATAAGGGTGAGTAAGTTTTGTCTCTCCTGGTTATCTCTAGCATCTAGATTTACATCTCTGTATGCAAGGACAGGAGTGATTAGTACTGAAGAAAACAAAGTCTCCTCTCCCTCTACCACCAAAACAAGTGTTTTTCTGCTTTCTGAAAAAGTACTGAGTCTTACAAATGGAAAATGAGAGTGGTTTGGGTTGTTTTAGTCTTGTTTTGAGGCAATGATTTATAAAATAATTCAAATGGCATATCTGCAAATGGGTGAAGAGTAACTCAGCAGGAAGAACTACGGTATCAAAACTGTCCCTTGTGCCTGCAGGATAGGCTCTTTCAGAAGGCAAGATGTCTGGCTTAACTGCTGGAAAGCTGGCTTTTAATTATTACTGCAATTAATCTCAGTTTTAACTTTTTTTTTTTTTTTTAGTCTACTCATCGGTGACAGAAGGGACTGTTGAAGAAACCCATTAAAAGCAGGAGTCTTCAGCAGAGCAGGGCTCTCCCGGGCGTGGGCAGTTGGGTGAGGGCTCAGAAATAGCACATTGGGCTGACAGCAGCATTTAGGACTTCAAATGCCACTCTAGGAGAGCTTGAAACCTTCGAACTATCAAAAAGTCGGACTGTACTTGATATGGAAGGTTTGGGCGAGAGAGTGGCATCCCAGTGTGCTAACCGCCCTTTTAGGAAGAAGCCCACTTCATGGGGGTTCCCATTCAAGGGTCCCAAACAAAATCTGAACATCCCGTGACTGAGCCTGAATTTGCAGTAAAAGGCTGTTGGAGACTATGGCAGCAGCGGGGTAAGTGAATGAGCAACAGCTGTGTCCTTTCCTAAACAGATCTACGTTAAAAACAGCATGTCATTCTCTTCAGCAGAAAAATATTTAGCTTTATGGGATAAAAATACATTTGTTTCCATGCATCTGCCTTTCTACAATTGCTTAAGAAGACACCTAACTTTGGTAGCATCATTGTAGAGTAAGTGTTTTAAAATCTTTTGATGTATGTTCGTCATGTTTCTGTGGATAGTTCCACAGTTAGGGTTTGAACAAAAAATTCTTTTGAGACAAACCAACTAACTTTTATGTGATTTAAAAAAGGCATCCTGCAAATACTGCCTTTGCTTTGATATGGTCATATCTGCACCTCGTAAGTAAGCGTATCAGAGATGACCAAAAGTATTCTGACCTGCTGGGCTCCAAGTTAAATATGAAGTCACTATAAAACTATTTGGAAGACTACAACTTTGTTTCTTAAGTTGAAAAGAGAGGGTTGAAAGCTAAATGTTTATCCATGGGAATGCCTGCACCGCCACCACCACAAGAAGATTTGAGATGTCAAAAAATGTATTGCAAATCTGTGGGGCTACAGGGGGGAACCTGCTTTCCACTGGCACATAGGATAGGTCACCACTTACAATTACAAAAGCGGCTCCATCCACCAAAACCTTCAAACCTGGCATCACCCTCCCCAAAAATCTGTGCTTTCTTTTCATTGCTAGTACTTTTGTTTGCATTGCGGTGAAATCCAATGCCTTGCTGCCTGTTTAATTTTTGAGGGAGACCTCTGTGCAGTCTGTCTCACATGGTGAGACTCTGATGTTGAAAAATCTAATAGAAAACTGACAGGTCAAATGGGGAAGCAGTACAGATGTTGCTTTTGTTTGTCAGGGTGGAACGAGGTGCTAAATAATGGGAGGTTTTGTGTATTGCTTGAATTTTGTATATATAGCCAGACATAACCACACAGTGCAGATCAGAAAGATGAACTGGTAGGCAAGTGGGTAGCTGGCAGTGATTGGTGGGAGGGTTCATAAGGAGGTTATTAAGGGCTGTAGAGAGGGGAAGGCCAGCTAATTGCTTTGATTCTCCTGGTCTGCAGCAAAAAAGGGAAATCTTCACCTCTGCTGATCCAGTCACAGAATCACAGAATGTTAGGAGTTGGAAGGGCCCTCTGAAGATCATCTGGTCCAACCCCCCTGCCAGAGCAGGTTCACCTACAGCAGGTTGCACAGGATGGCGTCCAGGCGGGTTTGGAATGTCTCCAGAGTCAGAGACTCCACCACCTCTCTGGGCAGCCTGTTCTCATGCTCTGCCACCCTCAAAGTAAAGAAGTTCCTCCTCACGTTCAGATGGAACTTCCTGTATTCAAGCTTGTGCCCGTTACCCCTTGTTCTATTGCTGGGCACCACTGAAAAAAGACTGGCCCTCTCCTCCTGGCACCCTGCCTTTAGTATTTATAAGCATTGATGAGATAATCACAGCCCTGCCACCTTGCTTGCAGCACTCCTGATGAGAAAGTGAACCCTCTGACCGTAATGTGCCATGCAGTGCTGGCTGCCCAGGTCTCACGGCTGTGCTAGTAAAGCCCTGCCTCGGCAGGTGCACTGGAATCTCCGGAAGGGCCAGAGCCACTCTCCTCACTGGGCTGGGGCAGCGTGGGGCTCCCAGGGCTTCCACCACTCGGTGAAAATCCGAGCTTCAAAATAACCACACAACTCTTGGGAGAGGGTGGCCAAAGAAAGAGCAAGGTTGGTTTCCTGGCCTTCTGAGAACTGTTTTCATATTCACTTCTCACAGTGAAGAATGAAAATTGCTATTTTGTTTGGATCCATAGCTTTTGTAAAGCATGCTCCCCTCTAAGGAATTTGCCACAAACCCAAATGTTCAAAAGCTGAACATAATTTTTCCTTATTAGAGCATGCTATTATCCCATGTAATCTCTGGATTATAACTAATTAATGTAGCTACACCTAATTATTGAGTTAGCTACAGGTGAGAAGGAGCTTACTTTTAATGAGATTTTTGCTTGATGGAAATGAATGAATTCTCCAAATGGTATGTCTTTTTGTCCAGAATTATTTACCAATAATTGGATATCATAGTGATGTAGGTTGTGTTTTGGTTTGGTTCTTTTTCCAAATACAATGCAAAATGTAATGTGTGATAAGTTGGCTGACTGCTCAGGAGCAAGGAATGCTGTTTGAGGGGAGGCTTTGAGTAATGACTTGTGTTTTACTAGGATTCCCAAAGGTAAGAAACTGGGAGTGCAGACAATAGTGCATAGGTATTTATGCTTCAGTAGCAGGGATGTGACCGAGGGTGGCAATAAAGTCACTGTGTGGAACTGGGCATCTGGAAGAGATGTACTGCATTAACCCTAGAACAGTGTACAGGTACAGCTTGTGAGCAGCCCCTAAATTATGTTAATTCACTGCACAGGTGATTCTCATCTACAGCAGGCTTGTGCTGCTCTGCCATAAACTGTTTTCTCCCTCGCCTAGCTGGCATTAGTACTTGCAGTATTTTTACCAAAATCTGAAAGAGAAAAGGGTGTCCCTTTTCTGGTCTCAGTGAGATCAAAGTGAGATGCACTCTCACCACAACATCAGTCTCACAACTTGAAGCCAAATAGAGTCTTAAATATGATGTATTGTTTCATCCAAATGTAGATTAATTGTTTTCCTGCTTATTATGGAAATAACATTGTTTACTTGACATCTGGTTATTATACATTATTTCCTTTTTCTTTTTCCCCCAAGATAAAATGAAGATCTCTTGATTAGCAGCTACAGTAAAATGTGACCGATTTATTTGTGAGAATTGCTGTTTGCCAAGTACATTGCTGTAGCAAAAGTACTGTTTGTTATGACATTGTACTGAGTCACTTGTTGATGCTATTTGAGGGAGAGAATTTAGTTAAAGAAACTGTAACAGGATGTTCATTTTATTTCAGTACTTCTAATCCTGAGTCATCTCTGATAGCTGATGAAATACAGCAACTCACATTTTAGACAGGGTGTCTTTTAACATAATTTGGCGATCCTGTAATTTAATAGAGGGTGGAAAAATACACAGAGCTGATTTTATGCAGAGAGGTTTGTTTTAGTTGTCGCTCTCTGTTGAAGCACTCTTAAACTTTGCACATCTGTGGCACTTTACCGTGTCTTTAAATATTTTGTAGTTAGGGTGAAATGAGAGCCGGTGTGCAGATAGCGCCCAGGCTTCGCAGATATTGGATCTGTCTCAAGGATGTGGGGTTCTGGCTATGGAGATCAGTTCGGCTGCTTCTCGGTTGATGGCGTTGGCGGCCTCACAGTTTGCTTCCACTGCAAACACAGGAAACCCAGACGTGTTTGATTGTCTGCACGTGAAGTAAGGAAGCAAAGGGAAAGTTATTTCTTGTGTAAGAGGCTGAATTCAAAAGTTAAGTTTGGATATAATTTTATGCAAGCCTGTTCATCTGTGGGAGTGTGATTATTCAGGCGGCTATCAGAGTAGTATGAACGATCAAATGTGTATTATTATTATTTCCTGTACGAATTTATTAATGATGGTAAGATCCTGAAATTGAGTGTATTTCATCTTAGGAGCACAGACACCTTTCAAAATAATTTGTGTGTATCACTTGAGCTTCACTTCGGGGTAGCAGGCAGCAAATCTTTAAAAGCACAGAGTACTTACAGGCAGAAAATAAAGAATATTGACTCTATTTAAAGCTGTGGGAAAAATTTATGTCAGAAGAATGTAATTATTAGATTTGGAATTTGACCAGGATGCATGATACTGCTTTAACAGAAGGAAAATACGATAGAGTGAACATTGATCAGAGAATAGAAGGATGTGGTTTCACTTTTAATTTGGATACATGCATGTTCAGTAGGGCAGTTAATGTTCTTGGTACCAAGGTGACAGGTTGGCTGGGAAAGCAAAATGATACCTCTCATCTCACACGGTTGCTGGTTTTCTTTTGGGATCCTGCAGATCCAGCATAGCCAGGTTTGGCCTGGCACTAGTACGGCAGTGTGCCTGTCCAAAGGCTTCTCCTTTCCTCCCTTCACCTACAGACATTCCCAGGAAAGGTGTGCGACCAGGCAGCACAGCAGCTAGGAAGTCTTAGGAAAGTACAATGGAAAGTAGGAAAGCAGGAAAATAGGAAAGTACAATGAATACAGGGAACGTAGGTAAAACTGTACATTTAAATTATCTGCAGACAAGTAGTGAAATACATTCATCCCTTCTGGCACTGTTCCTAATTTATATTTAAAGCAATATGAATTTCATGAGCATTTTAAAAAATCATATTTTAAATTCAATTTGCTGTCAACTCATTTGATGTTTTGTGTAAAGTCATTTCCCGTAAACAGGCTACTGAATATCAAAAGACTTGTCTCATACATAATTTTTGGAAATAAATAATATTTTAATAAAGATGAGAATCTGGCCCTCATGTGAGTCAGCAAGCACTTTCTGGATCACTGCAGTTCTTCGGTGCTTGCTTTACCACAGTCAAGGGAGCATCCTGGGTAAGGAACATTCGAGAAACAGTCAACAATAATAATATTGTTTTCTAGACTACAGCAGGTTATTCTGCAATTAACTACTGGTATATAATATATGAAGAAAGACATCCGTGTATTTTTTTTCCAAATATCAAAAAGAGAGCTGGAAGAAAATGGATGAAAATACCTCAAATCTGACAGACCTTTCAAGTTGCAGAGCTCATGCAAAGTAATGGACTGGGTAATATCAATAGATATGTTGAAAAGCTAAGACACGTTTGTTAAAAACTGTTGAGGAAATAACTGCTGTATTTCCTTGGCACAGGATTCTTACCTGTGCTTGGAGATTGCTGTCATTTGGCAGATGCTGCGCTCTGTAAAAGTGAGCATCAAAGCTGGTATGAAGCTGAATCCTTTGCAAAAAGAAACAAATTGGCCTCTGGATGCCACCAATTTCTCTTCCAAGTGCTGAATAATGCACCCTGGCTGTAAGCATATAATGTACAAGTAAGCTGCTTGGGGTTTCTCAAAGATTTGATGGATTCCCGTCATAGTAGATCAGGCCAGTAAGGTTGAAATAGCTCTTTATTTATTCATTTCTTGATTCATATATTTGAACAAGCTCTGTTGTGAAAGTGGGCTTCTCCCTCTGTCTTTGAAACCTGCCAGAAAAAGTAGTTTCTAAATTTTGAATCTCTTGCATTGTAATTGCATGTGGCGCATCAACATAACATAAACACTGAAACAGTCTCTGTTATATTAAAGCTCATTAGGGGCAGCTGGACATTGCACTGGGTAGAACTGAACTCTACTTTTGGCTTTCTCCAGCAAACCACCTCCTAATTGGTACAGGTTTGAAGCAGTTTTAGACCTTAATAAGATTCAAAGCTAAACTTGGTAATCCCAAGCTTCCAAATTTTCCCAAAACAATGGGTTTTTTTCCCAGGTGCTGATTGCCCTGGAAGGATTTGTGTGTTATTTCAGTTAGGGAAGGAAGCTCCACCTAACTGCTAAGCATCAAAATGCCTTAGAATTAGAATTTCTGAACTTGCATGCTTTATAGTTGTTGGGCAATTTCTCATCTGGTGGGTATTGGCTCTATATCTTCAGTGGAACTGATCTGACTTAAAACTTGATAGTGATGTGACCTAATGTGTGTGTCCGAGAAACAGATTCCTTATGAGGAATGTGGAGGTGCTGTACAAATCCTGCGTGTTCGTGCAGTAGTGCTTTCTCTTCTTTCCCTTTTATGAAGAAAATGAAATGAATCCCTGAGTGTCACAGACACCTGGACCTAGTCTGAAAATGCTGACACCATTGCCTTGATTTGATTCTTGGAAAAAATTCAGAGCAGACAGAAAGTGGAGCATGGCCCAGGCAGAATGGGGGAAGTGGGAATAAAACCGGCATTCCCCAGTGAGCACACAGCTTTGAAGGAGTAGAAATGTGATGTGTGCTGAAGCCTGCAAGTTAAAATTGTTATAATATGAAGCAGATCCACAATGCTCACAGCAGGAAGCTCAGCACATTATAGTGGAATTAATACACTATTTCTGTGGTCAAAATATGGGGCACACTGAATAGCAGCTAAATCATCTGGGAAGAGCCTAGCCAGAAACCCCGTATTCCTTTCAAGCTCTTGTTCTGACAGCAGTTGACATCTCCTTTCCCACTCTGGGGTAAAGCAAAAGAAAAGCTTCCCAGTGCCCATGTGTGGGTCAGGGTTGATACCCATCTCAGTCACACCAGCTCTGTGCTTTGAGAGGCTGCCGTGTCCTTAGGGTCACTGAGATACCTTCTCCACAGAGACTGTAGCCTAAGGGCAGTGAGTGGTGGTCAAAGGTGAGGAAGAAATAGCATCCTTTGGTCACTGACAGGCGTTGTGCTGACTCTCCAGTGTGTGCTCTGCTCATAGCTGCTTCATAACTGGTATTCAAAGATGTCACCACAGATGTCACCACCTGGGACAGCCTCCCAAAGTATCCATAGCTCTCTGCTCAGGGGTAAGCTGGGTATCAGAGTTTCCTATGGGATGAGAATAATTTAAATTGGAGAAGACGTTGTCCTTGAGTTCTTGAAATACACGGGAAGGAAAGCAAAAGTTAACTTCAAGTGAAGACAGTTTTCTGTGGCCAGGGCTCTTTGTGACAAGGAATCCAGAAATGTTTGAGCCAGAGGTGAGGAAGCACAGCACCTCCTCTGCAAAGCACAGTCGCTCGCGGAGAGGCAGCAGCACGCCTTGGCCACCCCAGGGGCCTCCAGGCTCATCCAACATGCTCAGATGGGTGGATGTGTAGGAGGGCAGAAGGTACAGTCACGTCAGGTGCACCCTGGTGTTTGCCAAACAGCTGGTAAGAGCAAGCACTGGGTTTTTGACACATATTATAATGTAAGATGCTGGAAGTACAATGATGAGGTTCTGCACTAAGGAGCACTGCTGAATTGCTCTGTCAGGTTTCTGGCCCTAAACCACTGTCTCTGTCATGTCGATAGGTGGTGCAAGTTTGCTACAGTTTCTGGAATGCTGGAGCATTTTTTCAAAGATCGCAGTACGCATGTTAGGCTAATCGTGGGATTGGAGAAGGAAAAGCTAAACGCTATGCCAGTGGTAAGTAAAGCTGAATCTTAAATATAACCACTCTCAATAGTCTGGGCAGTGCTGAAACCTCGGACACAGTGTCATGTCATGTGTGTTACTTCCATAGGTGCTCAAGGCTGTGTCTGGTAGATGACATTTAGACAGGTCTTGCAGCAGAGGGACAGGGCAGACAGCAGTGAAGCCCCAAAGGTAATGGCCAGGTTGGTGGGAGTCCTGTGCCTGCTGCTGGGGGCTCCCCCTGCCTCTCGGCACAGCCCGGCTGCTGCAGCTGAGAGGGGTGAGTTGTGCTTGCTCAAAATGAGCTCTTGGGAGAAAAAAGGCTGCAGCAGGGAGGACAGCGAAGCAGTTGGACAGTCTCCATGTTCCGCGTAGCACTAAGTGGTTACGACAGAAAATGAAAAGCCTGCGGATGCTGAGTAGAAGTGACAAAGCCCCCGGTGTCAGCTAAAGCAGCTATGACTGCTAAAAAAGAAAGAAAAAAGAGGATCTAAACCAAAACTGGCTGTATAACAAGTCCTTGCACACTGACTGTGCAATTGTATAGTTGGCTGATCAGATTTTAAACGTGTCCTGTAAGGTTTGTAAATGGGAAATCTGGTATAAATCAGAGAGACAGAGGAAGTGGTTTGCAGGAGGATGAGGCCATCAGGACTTCCGCTGCCAAAGGAGGTCTGTCCTAGTGTTTCCAGTGTTTAACTGTGGGGTTGTGGAGTCTAAATTTATTATATGGAAATACTTGGTTCAGCCATTTCTTCGAAATAGATCCCTATGGGCAGCTGTTTGCAGGTCCACCCAACAGCACCAGAAATTAATGCTCAGGCTCAGCGTTTAATGTGAGGAGACTATGAAGTTGAGGAGAGTGAAACATAAGTGGTGCAGTCTGTCTGCAGGAATATTTTCTAAAAAGGATTTGTTTCCATGCCCTGTAGCTGGCAGTCATCCTGCTCACAGCTGTCCAGGGAATGACGATTTCTCTTTGCTGCAGCTTTCAAGGTTTTTAACTGTGTCTGTTTCATACAGAAACAACAAAAAAATTCTTTTGGACCGTTTTGATCAGAATGGAAACATCTGGTTTGGGTGTAAAACTAGTGGGTGTGTTCTCAACGCAGTGCACATTTTGCTTCTGCTTGCCCTGGTGTGTAAGGGCATGAGGTGCCACTATAGGAGATTTGGGTCCCCCCCGGCCACTGTGGCACCGACCTGCAAAACCCATGGTGCGTGCGTGTGCTTGCCTGCTCCCTGCCCAGCCTCCCTGCCTGCTTTCCCAAGCAGCTTTAATTGAAAGCAGTGTATTTCTATGCTGAAATGTTTTCTGGAAAAGCAGTATGCTTCAGAAAAATGCTGCTTGGTTAAAAATGTCTCCAACAGCAAGAACGCGCCCAGAGATAGCAGCAGTGGAGATAACGGGGTTTAGACAGCTTTTCTGCTACGTTGCCGCTTTGCTACATTTGTGGATTACTCAAGGCCTTTGCCAGATAGGATGGCAGAGCAAAGTTAAGGCAGATCAATCTCTGGTATCTCTGCTACTTGTTTTTCCTCCCCTTCCCAGCTGCCTCTCCTCACACACCACAGTTTTGGATGGGGCGACAGCTTTCTCCTGCTGCCGTTGAAGTCAAGCTGCAGGAAAAAGCTGCACAGCCGAGGAGCAGACCTTGCCACCGTCCCCAGCTTCCCTGCCGGGTGGGCAGGTCCTGCTCTGGACCAATGCGCGACGCGCTCTGCCAAGTGGGATGGGTCACCTCACTTAATTGCATGTGATTCTCCAGTCGATGAATTTGGGGATGATGGCCCTCCCCAGCGAAACGTGGAGTGCATCTGAGATGGATGGGTGAAAATGCTGCATTAAGATCTCTTGCTAATAATCTTTGATTGATGCAGTTATACTGTTGTTGTCAAAGGCTGTTGCTGGACAGGATTAAGGAAGGAAGACCTATGAGAAGCAGGATTGGTTGTGAGTTATCTCCCTGTATCTTTTAATCTCTCATGTGGTACAGCCTGATGTTTTCAAGACTTCCTTTTGAAATGGCAGATAGAAACATATTGCTGCTGTCTGGAACCTTTAATCTTCAAATGGAAATAAGCTTTTCTTGCAGAAGTAGGCTGCTTGTTCAGATTCTTTCAGAAATGCTGATGTTGTGCCTTCGTTGATCTGGCTAATTAAAAATGAGCTCCTGTCAATCAAAACCATTACTTTAATGGTAATGGCAAAAACGCAAAGTGCAGCTCTAGTAAATCAGTGTTAGGGAGAAATGTGCTTCATTTTCTCCATCTGATTTGCTCAGGAAGAATTTAGGTTTTTATTGTGAGCTTTGTTATTCACAGACCTTTCTGTTATGAATTTTACCCTTTTAATTTCTGTTGGCTGCGCAGATGACGAATGCGAGTTTACTCAAAATACTTCATTACTTGCCCAAAGTTTGGGAAGGGCATTGTGAGGTCTCTCCTCAAGGTCTCCACTGGGCTGAGTCCAGCTGGGTTTGAGACACCTCATCCTCCTCCTCCACCTCATACAGTCTGCATCCTGGCCCCTTGGGAACACCTGTTTTTAACAGATACTACATTTTGCTCCCCGTAAAAACGGGCAGAACTGAATCTCTAACGCGAGGTTTTCTATCCTGCCATCAGTCCCCTGAGCTGTGCCATTCCCCAGGGTCTCTTTGCTGCCCTAAATGTTCAGGCAGCTGACCCTGGTGATGCTGAATCTTCTCTGGAGAGGTCCATCTCACTGGCTATGACTAGCCAAGAAGGCACTTAATGTAGGCTCCCTGGTTAAGCACATGCAGACAGTATTTTATACTCCCTCCTTTACACCCTTTGGGTGTATTTGGCTTTTAAAAATCTATTTCTGCACCAAATTGGTTGTTGCAGTGAAAGATATTCTGAGTATGCAGTTTTACTTAGAAGTGCGCACAAGAAATGCTCACAAAGATACCTGATGGTAAAAAAAAAAAAAAAGAAAATCCTCCTGGAAACCATGCTAAGGCACATGGAAAATAAGGAGGTGATTGGTGACAGCCACCATGGCTTCACTAAGGGAAAATCATGCCTGACAAATTTGGTGGCCTTCTATGATGGCGTTACAGTGTTGGTGGATACGGGAAGAGCAACTGATACCACCTACCTGGACTTGTGCAAAGCATTGGACACTGTCCTGCATGATATCCTGGTCTCTAAATTGGAGAGACATGGATCTGATGGGTGGACTGCTGGGTGGATAAGGAATTGGCTGAATGGCCGCACTCAAAGAGTTGCAGTCAACAGCTTGATGTCCAAGTGGAGATCAGTGATGAGTGGCGTTCCTCAGGGGCCGTTACTGGGACCGATGCTGTTTAACATATTTTTTGGCAACACGGACAGTGCGATTGAGTGCACCCTCGCCAAGTTTACCAACGACACCAAGCTGTGTGGAGCGGTCAACACACTGGAGGGAAGGGATGCCATCCAGAGGGACCTGGGCAGGCTTGAGAGGTGAGCACATGTAAACGTCATGGAGTTCAACAAGGCCAAGTGCAAGGTCCTGCATGTGGGCTGGGGCAATCCCAAGCACAAATACAGGCTGGGCGGAGAATGGATTGAGAGCAGCCCTGAGGAGAGGGACTCAGAGGTGTTGGTGGATGAGAAGCTCAACATGAGCCAGCAATGTGTGCTCGCAGCCCAGAAAGCCAACCGCATCCTTAGCTGCATCTAAAGAAGTGTGGCCAGCAGGTTGAGGGAAGTGATTCTGCCCCTCTACTCCACTGTCATGAGACCCCACCTGGAGTACTGTGTCCAGCTCTGGGGACCCCAACATAAGAAGGATGTGGACCTGTTGGAGCGAGTCCAGAGGAGGGCCGTGAAGAGGATCAGAGGGCTGGAGCTGCTCTCCTGTGAAGACAGTCTGAGAGAGTTGGGTTTGTTCAGCCTTGAGAAGAGAGGGCTCCAGGGAGACCGTATAGCAGCCTTCCAGTAAGGGGCCTACAGGAAAGCTGGGGAGGGACTCTACCAGGGAGTGTGTAACAGTTTTAAACTGAAAGAGGGTAGATTTAGATTAGATATGAGGAAGAAGTTCTGGACTGTGAGGGTGGTGAGGCACTGCAACAGGTTGCCCAGAGAAGTTGTGGATGCCCCATCCCTGGAAGTGTTCAAGGCCAGGTTGGATGGGACTTTGAGCAACCTGGTCTAGTGGAACATGTCCCTGCCCATGACACGGGGTAGAAACTAGATGATCTTTAAGGTCCCTTCCAACTCTAGCCATCCTATGATTCTATAATTGTGTGGTCAAGGTTTGAAGGTGATAAGAGTGCAGTGTTAGGGTGGTTTCAGCTCTGTCCCTGGCTAGCAAGCCTGTTTTCAACAAAGACATAAATCAATATAAACCTGCCTTTATATATGGAATTTCTCAAATGTTGGTACAAAGACCCCAGGTGCCTTAATGATTAATTAGACTCAAAATGGCAAATATGAGTGCCTAGCAGCAAAAACTAATTATATGCAAATAGTGAATTAACTCAACCAGAGTTAACTCAAAAGACCTCAAAGCAGCTCAAGGATTTTAAAAAATATTTCTTATTGCCCCCTGACCCTGCCAAATGCAAGAAACAAACCCTGACCTTCCTCAGAACAGCTTCATATAGAGAGACTCTTTGACTTCCCACTCTTCTCCTGTATTTGCTAACCCCCAGTATCACTCTTTGTCACTTCAACTTTTCAATAGCAGTGTTCCCCTGCTTCTGTGTGCCCCAAGCTCCTTCCCCTGCCGACTCCTGGTATCTCTGGCTCTGCTGTTGCTGTCCCTCCCTTCTTTTTCCAGTAATGCTCTTTTGTTCTGCCTGTGTGCATGTTCTTGCATCCCACAGTCCAGTAGCGCTTCCCTGGTTCTTCAGTTGCTGCCTTTCCCTTCTTTCCATTCTTGCCTTAAGCGCTCTCGTGCACCCCGTTTCTCCTGCCTGTCTGCAGCCTCACTGCAACCGTGAGCTAAAAATCCTTTCCTGGGAAGATACAATTGGGGCAATTTAATAGCAGACCTGAATGCATCAGGACAGGCGACCACAGGCTCAACACCTTTTCCCAAGCGCTGTGGAAGTCTTCCCTATTACTTAACTTCAGATTTAATTTGACACAAGCATGGTGGCACCAATTTCCTTCACGAGGTCCTACTTTAGCCCGTCTCTTGTAAGAGCCCTGGAAGTTAGCAGGGATCTGTGACGAAGAAGAGCTGACACAGATCCTGCGCTCATTTACAGCAGAGCCTCTTGCCTTCCCAAGGTGGAGGTCTCAAAGAAAGTATCTGCTAGGGTATTCCAGTGCTCTTACACCCCTAATTACATTCTCGTGACTTAATCATAAGCTGCCTTTTGCTCAGGTCTGCTTGTAACATCTTCCTCTTTTGTGCTTCTGACGCGTGGGCTTTCCCTTTAATGTAGCAGCTGTTCAGTTCCTGCCTGAGTGATGGGATTGAAATATCTGCAGACAAGCAGAGGATCTTTCAAATTCCTTTTGAAATACACCTGGAAATTGCAAATTCAGTTCTCAGATGGAAAGCTCAACTGCCTGCCACCTGAGGGAAGAAACCAGGCACGAGCTTCCTGCATAAACAGGCAAATGGCACAGATATGAAACACAGATTCTATGTTTAAAGACCTCTGCACTTCACAGTTCACTCCTGTTCTTTTACCAGGGAGTCTCATGATAGTCAGTATTTTCCTTAGGGCTCAAGCTTCCAGTCTTGTGATCAGACTGCTTTCATTACATAAAATGGGCTTAAAAGCATGAGGGTGCTCAACAGGGTGACACAACTGGCTTGAAAACGACAAGACAAATATACATAATCCCCCATTTTAAAGCTTTTTGGCTTTAGAGGTCGTGAGTTCTTTGGAGGAAACCAAGGTGATCATTTTGGTGTGCTATTGGCAACTATTCACAGCTGGCTTTTATTTTTAAGGTAGCACCCGAAAGAATGGTTTTGCTGCTTTAGGATACACCTCATGGTGGAAAGCATCGTGTTGAAAATTCTTTTGGTTGTGTACGACTTTTACATTTGAAATGTTGTTTTTTCTTAGACTGGAAGACGGAGATTCTTAGCCAAGCTTTTTTGAACATGGCTGTTGACGTGCGCTTTGAGGAGAGAGCACCTTGGTTAAAAATCCCTCACAACCAGTGAAAGTGCAGGCAGCCTTTTGTCTTTTTCTGGTCATGTTTCCAACATGTATGTGTTGAAGTAATTTTCGCTTTGGATTATGTGAACACACAATGCACAAATTAAAATTTTGAGCATCCTTTGTGCTCTGTTGGGCCCCCCCCAGGGATTGTACAAATCAACCCTGTACATAACAGCTCTAAACTAGGATGAAAAATGCATAAAATAAGCACCCTTTATATACCACAGGTCCTGCAGTCAATCTGGGAAAGATCTGCCTTACTTTTCTGAAGAAAAAACAAGATTTACTTTGTGAAAATTTTTCTTGAGTGTTTAAGTTAAAAAACATTTGAATTGAATTACAAAAAAATCATATATGGGTTACCTTTATCATGTGTTTAATGAAAACTACAGCAAATCTATGGGCAAAGTAGAAGGCTAAGGTCTAACAGAAACTTGGCAATGAGTTTGGGAACTCAAAAACCTTGAGAACTGTGTGTTTGGATCATGCTGTCATCCAGTGATGAAAAAATCTCCAGAGTCATCTTCTCGACCTTTTGCTGCATGTGATACATTTGTCATTTTACTGCATATTGTGAATTCACCTGGCTCAGATTTATGCACATATAAACATTATAATGAGAAGGAATTACTGCTGCCACCAGTGGATGTGTCTGGCCGGCTGCCAGGGAGTTCACTGATTGCTGGGGAGATGCCAGCGTTTATGAAAAACGAGTATTCTTTCAAATCACAAAATTGTTTGTGATTGAGGGGGAATTATGAATAGCTGCAGTGTCTGCGATAGCCAAATAAGTTTACTCGGAAATCAGTGCTTGGCGCTCTGATTGGCAAACCGCTTGACCGCTGTTGAGGACTTTGGGCCTGATTTTCTGGTGCGCAGAGTGCTGCTGGTTGGGACTGGGCTTACTTTGCGCCAGGTGTCTGGCCCCGGGAGACTCTTTGGCGGTGCCTGCGTAGCCGTCAGCCCCCACCGGGCTGCTCCGCTCTGCGCTGTCTGCCGCTCCTTCCTGAGCTGGCTCCTGCTGCTAATGAGTTGTGGGAAAAAACCTTTGCTCTGGAGGATGTCTAGAAATATTCTGCATTTCCTTTATTTGGGCCTGACACCTCCTCCCTTCTAGCACGTGCGATCTTGCCTTGATTTGGATGCTTTGCTTTGGTTTCTTTAGTTTGGCTAGGCTCGCTTTGCCCTCCTGTGGCTGACGGTGGATATTCAAGAGGTCTGTACTGTGGCCACCCCGGACGGATTGATCCTTGCCATCAGTGTCCTCCAGGGCTGGAGTTGCCCACAAGCCCGACTCTTCTGCTCAAAAGGACTCCTTGATGGTTGCGCTCAGTATTTAGTACTTGCTTTTAAGGGTAAAGGCAAATGCCTTTTCTTATCATTTAATGAAGAGTTGTAAACTCGTGATTAGTATTGCTCATATTGTCTTTAACATCACTAACTGGAGTAGCTAATAGATATAATTGCTTTAGGATTAATTTCCTCACCTTGAAATACAACTGAATTCTTATGATGAGAAACCCATCGCCAGTTCTTCTTTCTCTGAACCCAAATAATTGCAACTTCAGACAAAAGACTTCTCAATCACAGAATCACAGAATGTTAGGGGTTGGAAGGGGCCTCTGAAGATCACCTGGTCCAACCCCCCTGCCAGAGCAGGTCCACCTACAGCAGGTTGCACAGGATGGCGTCCAGGCGGGTTTGGAATGTCTCCAGAGTCAGAGACTCCACCACCTCTCTGGGCAGCCTGTTCCAGTGAAGCAATAACAAATGCTTCCTTGGTAAGAGATGAAGCATTCAAATGCAATTCTTGAAATATGTGTAATTCTACCCCCAAATAATGTTAACATATATTAATAATAAATAACGTTAACCTCCTGCAGAACTGTTGTATCCTCAGCTCTTCAGATCTGTGGCTACTTCAGATGCCTGTTGTTGATGTTGATTCAGTTGTTGGTTTCGTTTCAGTTGCCAATTTGTTTTCAGAAGGTAATAAAATATACTGTGAGGGATAAGACTAGGGAGTTGCTCACTGGCTCTGTGGGTTGTTGCCTTCTCGGATGCTGCAGAGGCGAGTTGTGTCAGCAGCGTGCGGGATGGCTTGAGCAGATGCATGGAAACACACCACCTTGCACGGCCCCCGTGATGGTGGCACATGGTTTTCTCCATCTGTCTCATGGAGGCGTGGGGACGCCGTCTCCTAGTCACTCTGATTAAGCAGCTGGGACTGTAGGGTGATGTTAGATTGAGTTTCTTCTGAGAAACTGGAGGTGTCGTGTGGGAGTGGGAAACAGCTTCCAAATTTATAGCTGCTGCATGTCAGGGTGACTTACTCAGCGGAAGTGGAAAGGTTTGGTTTTTTTTTTTTATTGGCAGGTAGGATTTTTAATGTGAAGATAAGAAAAATCTCGTGTTTTAATAGTGATGAAGAGAAGATTACTGACATAAGGGAAGCTGACGATCTTTGCATTTGGCCCAACTGGGCTCAGCAGGTACTCATTGGCTACGTTTCCAGTTTCAGCATGATTCAAGGTATTGTTGGGATATTTTAATTTGTAGGTGGGTAAATGAGAGGACAGTATGAACACACATAAAATAAGCCTTTCTTAAGGAATATGTCTTTAAATTAATTAGTAATTAACTGGTACTTCATTTAAGATAGCCGAAATCTAAGCAGCCTAGGTCAGGTAAGGGTTCTTATTCTCTGTATGTGTGCAGTTCCCTATAAATCTCTTAACTGTTTGTAAGGATTGTGAAGAGGAAAAAGGGAAGGCTAAATGAGAGCAAACTTTGAGATGTATGAATTGCATCACACTAAAATAAATACAAGCAACCACTTAGGATAAATGCAATAGACTAAAGAAAGCCAACTGATAATGCAAGGAAAAGGAGTTACTAAAGCGAGCAGGAGCTCTACCTTTCCCCATCGCGCAAACGCTGCTATCCCAGGTAAGCTGATTTCATTTAATCCCACATGCTCGTTTCCCTGGCTACAGCACCAGCCGAGGGTGGCTATGTCCCATGCAGAAGTCTGTCTTGTAGATATCTGAAGTAAGGTGCGAGTAATCCCACCACACACGTCATATGCTCCGTAGTAATAGGATACGATTTTTAGTGGATCCTTTTCTCCTATTTCTGAGCTTTAATTAGTGTTGCAAGCATCTGCTATTGGCTGTGCAGCCTCCTGGCAAAATTCCTGAAACACGTTCTTATGGTTTGCTGAGGATGAATTTTGGGGAAAGTTGGGAATTTCTGTTCAAAGTTTACCCAAAATCATGTGTTTGATGCATTTTGCATGAAATACTCAGAGTTTGGGGGTAAAACTGATTTTTTGCTGTTCTACTATAATTGTAGGTAAGCACAACTTCTTGTTCCTCCTACAGATACAGCATACTTGTTCTATTGCTAAGCTCCAAAAAACCCCAGCATTATAACTTCTTTGATAGTGACAGTAACAAAATCTCTGCATTTAATGCTGGAGCCATATTCCTTTTTTGCATCTCTTTAATAAAGAGGGTGTTGAGGATTCTGCACCGTATGGCTTTTGCGGCCAGAAGTCCAGATGCGGTAACTGGTGCATTGAAATGGTGAAGAACCAGTTTCTTGGCTGCGGCAATAATGATTGCATATGGCTTAACTGAAGATGGGTGCTGTGCATTGGAAGATATGTCCCTGCCTGCAGCCATGAAATTTCCAGAGCAGGACTGGGACCTGAATGTGATTATAATGCAAGTCAGAATGTAATTATGAATGCAGGAGGGGATGTGGGAGTGCAAACTGCGTTTGATATGGTAAAATCTTCAGCGTGCTGTAGCTCTCAGCCTGAAGTTCTGCACCCATTGAAGATTTCCAAAGTTGGAGCTTTGGAGTTGCTTTAATGTGAAATATTTATTTTTACATTACAAAGAAAATAATGGCCCAGGAAAAAAAATGTAGGGAAGGAGTTCACAAAACACCAAGATTAGGACTGTGAAAAATTGCATAGAAAATTGCTTTCAGGTCCACATTTCAGAGCCAAAGTGGCACAAGTTCTCAGATGTGACAAGCAATCACCAGCTCCTCTTAGACTCTACAAGAGCTGCTGAGTGCTCAGTGTGTGTTTGAAAATGAGGCCACTGATTTAGGCTTCTGTGTGGGGACTTAATGGCCTGATCTGAGGCATCCACTTCAGAAAGTTTTGACTGGATTCACATAAACCCTTCAAGTTAAGAGTATATCATTTTATATTTCCTGTGGCCAGTCACAGGCTTAACTCCAGTTTTGCATTTCATATGCAGAGATTGCTTATTGCCCTGGGAGGAAGGGAGGCATTTTAAGTAGCGTTGTTGTGGGGACTGGTCAAACTCTTAAAACTCACTGGGTATTTCTGCTTCCGCAAACTGAGGGTAGTGAAAAGCTGACTGCATGCTTGACGTCGACTTGGTTCCTGCTCTTGTCAGTGAACAGAACTGGATGCTCAGTGCTGCAAAGGCTTTTCAGAAGGTCTAGTCCCACCATCTCGTCCCGTTACAGGTATGTCATCCCTGGCAGGGATGCGTCCAACCTTACCATCATCTGATGACGGAGATGCCTCAGCCTCCCTGAACAATCTCACTAATGCTTTGTGGTGGATACTCACCCCTTCTGGTGTTCACTCTGACTCTCTCTGCTGACCATCATAAATCATTACTTATCTGTCTTCCTTTTGGAAGATAATAACTAGATGATCCCTTCCTAATTTTGTAAAGTCCTTCTCATAACTGACTGCTAGCAAGTTTTCCTCTGATCTTTGTGCAGGAAGGTCGAAAGAATTATGACAAATGTATCATGTGTCCTGTGTTCCTTTGACACTCTTGGCTCTCTCCAGTTGGCTTGTAACTTTCTAGATGAAGTATTTCAGCAGAGATCTAAGGACTGCTGGGTTTGCTCTTAATGTTACTCCATGGGGATTTCTTATAGGTATTGCATTTGATGATGTAAGCCTCTTTGCAGCAGCAGCACTTTGACTCATATGCATTTTATGAATCCTTACAAACATCCCAGAAGCATTCTTGCACCACTGCCTTGCCCTTCCCTATTTCATACACGTGCTTATCTGGACTAAGTGTAGTCCACTGCATTTTTTCTTCACTAGATTACAGGCTGGGTTACATTTTTAAGACTGTTCTTCTTATTTGCCAAGATCATGTTCATTCTAGCTCTGCCTTCAAACTTCCTTAAAGCTTTTGTCATCTGCAGGATTAGTAAGCATGTTCTTTTCCATCATCCAAATTATTTATGAAAGTGTTCAAGTCACCCAAGACAAATCATCATGGAAAATATTTTTTCAATATGACAGTGAACCACTGACAGTGCTCTCTGAGGACAGAGTATCTTCTGCACTCTAGGTCACGTTTCCTTCTTTTTTTATGATTATATCTGCAAAGAAAGCCTTGCTGAAGGCAAAATATGCATCATCGCTCCTTTTTTAATAAGAAGGGGAGCACAAGACGATCGCGGTTCAGTCCTGTCCTACTATCTGATCCCATTAAGGCAGGGACAAACTTGATGGACAGGCCAAGGTGTAAGGAATGGGCACAAGGGATTTTCCTTTACACATTTCTTTTCCTCTGAGTCCAATGGGATTTAGATGACCAAGGCTGAGGCAGAAGAGTAGATTCTTGTGTTAGCCAGCGTGTAGGTGAGTCTGTTTCTCTTGGTTCCGGAGGTGTAACCCCATTCTGCGTCTTGACCGGGCTGCCTTTACACAGACCGGGGGCACTGTTGGCATTGACTGGACATCCTCTTGTGTCACCCTGACAGCTTCAACCTACGGAACAAGGCCCGGGACCTTGGGGCCGTCGCACCACGCTAGCGGTTTTAATTGCTTTCAACCAGGACTTGAAAGGCAGCCAGAAAACTCACCACCTCTGAAGGCTGCTGTCTCAGCAAGGCGGTATTAAAAGGCGATTTAATGAGGGGAAGGTGGATGGAAAGCCACCGGAGAACCGCTGCCAGAGTGCCGGCTGTTTTTTTAGCCCCTTTTGTCGCCTGTGGCCCCGCACAGTAAGATGGATGGGCCTTTGCCCCAGCCAGCCCGCAGCCTGTAGAGACACAGCCAGGTCCGAGGAAAGCGACTCGGAGCCAAGGGGAGCCAGGTTATCCACCCCGTCCCGTCCCCTCTGCGGGGTCGCTCCAGCCTGCGGGGCGGCCTTCCTTGGAGAGGGCTTGGGTGATGGCAGCGAGCAGCCTGGCGACGCGCAGGGGCCATGTCTAGGCTCCCCTTGCTGCAGGGGGACGGAGGGCGCAACTGGGGCCGGAGGAGACACCTCGCCGCTGGCAGGAGCGGCTTCACGGGCAGAGAGAGGCTGATGGGCGGAGGTGGAGGCCCAGCGCCGCCCGCCCCCAGCCATCCCCACCGAGGGCCCACGGCCTGGGGCGAGCGCGGCCTCCCGCAGGCTGCCGGCGAGGCGCCAGGGGGCGCGGCGGTGCCGCGGCGGCGNCCCCCGCCGCGGGGCGATGCGGTGCCCGGTGCGGGTCCCTCAGGCCCGCCGCGTCCTCTCGGTCGGCCAGGCCGCGGGTGGGTGGTGCGGAGGGTGGAGGCTTCCGCCCAGCGGGCCCTCAGGCCCCCGTTTCCTCCGTGGAAAAGCAGGCCGGCAGCACCAGTGGCCTGTGTGCTGTAAGGGAAGTATAGCCTTTAGGGGGACGTGGACTGAGTCACGCTAAAATTTGCAGGTCCAAAAAATGGCTGCCCCGAGGCGCCGGCAGCCTGAGCTGCCCCGATGGCATAGCACCGCCCTGCCCTGAGCTGGGGTGAAGCTTGGGTTTCCTCAGAGCCTTCCCAGCCCGTGGTCCTTGTCAGGGTTTCCTCAGAGCCTTTCCAACCTCTGGTCCCTGTCAGATAAGCGACCTTGAAGATCTCTAATGGTAGAGGAAGGGGAAATCCTGTGAACTGAGCCCCACCTATAAGCAGAAAAGAAAAATCGAGGGTGAACGTCAATGCGTCCTCGGATTTTGCCTGTGCTGCGCAGCATCCCACATAAATTAGTGGTGAATCATAACCCAGCGACAAATTCCAGTCCCCGTGACCGCCCCTCTTCCCTCGCTTATCTGCTGGCTGCTGTCTTGCTTCGTGCTAAGCAGGTCACCAGACCATAATAGTTCAGCGGTTCTTGCACAGACAACTTGAAAGTACGGGCTGGGGAAGGAAAAAAAGAATAGTGCTACTAATTACTAAAAGCGTGGGATAACTCTAGTGCTGTAAAAAGAAGAGATTTCATACCATGAATGTTAGTGGCCACTAACAGGAAGCATCACGTATAAATAACATTCCCATCTGGTTAAATATTTTTCACTGAAAGGTAATTCCCGACTACATGCTTTTTCCTGAAGCAGACGCTGTCTCCCACTTTGGCCTGATGCTTCGCTGCACAGGCATGCAGTACGTCAATAGTACATAGTGAGGCATGTTAAGCATTTTACACCATATTCTTATCTTAATTGATATTCATAACGCTCCGACTCTTTCATGGGGAGGGGAGGAGGAGGCAGAGTTACGAATTAAAAGCACCTGTATATGTCAGGAATACAAAGAATGTTGATTTCTAATAGTTTCATCTTACAAGGTATAATATAAGCTAGGCTGGAGAGTAATGCTAGTTGCTTTGTCTCCTGAGGCACTTGACTCACCTTTGTGCTATCAGAGGACAGATTTTCAGTTGAATTGAAGTGCAATAGTGGAACTAGCAATAATAATAATTCTTACTTTTGTATTGTTTCAGTAAGTGGTGCTAAGGACCTGTTCCTCGGTTCCCTCTCCTGTACTTTCAGGGTGAGCTAGATGGATCTGACATTCACAGGCTGTTAATCACCAGAACCCCAGGTAAAAATAACTGGATACTTTAAGTGCTGTAAGATTTTCTACTGACACTTAATAACACCCTGGATGTTTTTCTTCGCTCTTGTACTGGGTGTGCATTGTAGTAGTTTCATCATCGCAGCATAAACGTGTCTTCAGCCACATTGAGACGGAGGAGGAAATGGGGTGGATGTTTGAAGCTGCAACAATGGCTCTGCAAGTTTTTGTTGCATTTGGCAACTTCATTCCAACCCATTTTATTCGGTTTATTGTGAGTGGGGAAAAATACAGTCCTAGAAAGTGCAGTGTTTCAAGCCATACCAAAAAGAGCAGTGCTCTAAGTGTTAGGGACCTCAGTGCATCACACCCCACTCTTTTGCAGGGAAGGACAAATGACATGTAAATTTTAGATTACTCTTAGATTCTGTTCCTGTTTTGACATCAGGGACATAGTTGCATTCGCTTGATATTTTCACTTTAAGTTGCTCTTCTCATAGCAAGAAGAAAGATGCATTTTGGAAACTGAGTTTCAGATGGTAGGATTGATATAGCTTGAAGGACTACAATGGTGAAAAAGAGGAAGATGGTCTTTAAGGTGTTTTTTTTATTTATTTACATATCCATTTTGACACTAATATCAGAAATTGCATAGTCTGATTTCTGCCATGTGTATTCAGCGTACTCTTGCCTCTAACTTGAACAAAGCTAAGATAAAATAGCTAGGCTCTGTGGCCTGCCTTCTGGGGAGCAGCTAAGAAATCTCAATGGCTGTTATAAGATTCTGCACTATTAATTGGTGTTACAGGGCATTTGTTGTCAGGTAATATTCTCATTGTTATAGATGTGATAAGCCTCTGCCAGAATTTGGCTGGCATGCAGCTGCATGGGCCCAGTTCAAATTGAGAGGGATTGCTAGTTAAATGCTGGTTGGAGTTCCCACCTGGCAATCTGGGAAAATTAAACCAAACTACCTGGTGCCTAACATGCTAATTTTCCTCATTTGCAAATACGAATCAATTGGTTTAACAAGCAATACTTTATTAACGGGAATTAAGTTCCCCTAGCTGGTACTGCTTTCATCTGCCCATGTGATCCCAGAGAGCAGATGCTTGGCCGTAGTTTTCCCATTGATGTGATGTTTTTGCTTGCCTGAAGGCCACAGAGTATCCATAAATGCTGATCTTCATCCAGTGGGAGATCCTGCCACTTCAGGTGTTCACCAGTGCGGACAAGGGCTGCCTGATCAGAGCCCTGTGTTGTCCGAGTTGGGGAAATTAATGATCTCACGACCTTTTTTTGGGTCTTTCTGCTAGGGACCACTTCCATATTGCATAGCTTCATTTACACAAAGTGTTTGGCCTGTATCCCTCATCAAAGCTGACTTGTAACTCTGAAGCTTTGGAAAATACTGTAGGCCTTGTCTGTGCATTGTTTATTGCATTCCTTACGTTGATACTGCATGACATAAATTCATTCCTGGATACGCAAACTCTGCTGTGGTTGTACTTGTTTTAGTTCTAAGGAATGCGTATATCGGAGGGAAAGATTTACACGTCAGGCATGTCTCTGAATCACAGAGCACTCCCATATTAATAGTTCAAGGTTTTAATATTGCTGTGACAGTTTGCTGAAAAACAGATGTATACATCCTTACAAACACTGATACCTGAAAATTTCCCTCTAAGCTCAGGGAAGAGGCTAATTTATTTTTGCTCTAGGTTCATGCCTTTCAGCATCATGAGCGGCAGCACTAGCCACAACTGATGTCACAGAGTCCATGGCTAACAAGCAGCAAAGAAAATCAGTGTTTTCACAGCCTTGTAATGCCCTACTTATTTATGTAATAGATTGAATGTCATGTACAGTTTGAAACTGCACTTAGCTTTTCTCAGCTCCCTTGATCTGTCTTGCAGCTGCGGTATACGGTTCTCTCAGCTGCTGTTGCTGCCTCTCTAATCTGCGCTTTGATTTTGTAGGCATTTCTTATCTGCTGGTTGTGGTCTGTTTGACACGTCCAGCTATGAAAGGAAAAACAGACTGCTGAGAGCTCGTGTGATAATACTTCTGCCCCAGTATAAAGGAACTTTATGTTCCTTGGAAACTTGCCATATGCAGGCAAAACTGCGTCTTAAAAAATTCCTATAAGCACCGAGTTACTAAATGCCGGTGTTACCTTAATGTATTTTGCACTTGATTTTCACTGGGTATGAGCTGATATATCTCTGTTGGTATTGATGGAGCTGTATGTGTTGTCGGAGAAAACCTCAGAGCTGTGTAGTTCCTGGAGCTTTGCGATGACCTGGTTTTACTAAACCTGCTCACGATGATTAATATTTTTGCCTGTATGTCTGTATTGTGAGGGCTCAGCCTGGGTTCCCTAAGGCTCAGGCTGACCCTGGAGACAAAACCCGGGAGTCGGAAGCTGCAATGGACGATGCGGAATCCGGATGCCTGAGAGCACAGCCAGTGACATACCGTGCTGCCCAGGTTCCCACTGCACGCCCACAAGCGGTATCCAGGCTGCCCCAGTAGCTGAATTGGGGTGGGTTACAGGGTGTGCCGTGCTGTGGGTAGTCTAAAGTTTGCAGCACCGTAGCCGTTGGTGCTGCTCATCCTGAACAACACGTGACACGGCCCTGGCACTGCAGCCACATGTAACTGCATGGGAAGCTCATCTGTCATGAGGCACAGTCTCTCCTTCTCTGCGGCAGCCCTCCATCTTCAGCACAGACTCTTTTATCTAGGCTTGTGCAGCTTTTTAGTATTTAAGTTTATTTTTTTGTGCATGCAAATTATAGTTACTTTGATGTTCATAAGCAGGCTTAAAATTTGGCTTCTCTGGTTCGCTTCTAGCTCCTTTCACGAAACCAGCTACCAAAGCCTACTCTGACTACTGTTTTGTCGGAAAAAGCTGGTGCAAAAGAAAACAAGCTGCTTCTGCTTTGCCTCTTGCTTTCCTGTGGTCTCAATGACAGAAACCTGCTCCTTCAGTGGCATAAGGCTACGGGTAAGTGTTTTGCTGGAGCTGTGATATACGTAACCAGCTGTTCATCTTCTCTAAGTAGGGAAGAAAATCACCCAAAGGAGCAATGGCTCTCCCTGAGGCAGTAGCTGACGTGGATTTATGAGGCTGTAGCAGACATAATCAACCTATTTAGTTTTCCCAAAGCAGGAAGCGAAGCTTTCCTGTGGGAACAGACCTTCTTTACCCTTAAGCAAAATAAATCTTGCTTCCTGGGTGATTCTACTAGACAGGAGCCAAAAGCTGGGTGTCGTGCTGCTTTGGCTGCGGGAAGCTTATTTACCTGCTTGTGGAACAAGATCTGCTGAGGATGCTCAGGGCTTTATTTCACCTGGCAGGTATAACAGTCTATCCTAAACCTTTGGAAATAGATTTCTAATGGATACTTGCCTGCCTAAGGAAAAGACAGTACTCGTCCTTTCTTGCTTGCTACCTTAGGCTCTGAGTTAGTGCTGCTTTTTCTGAAATAGAGCGCTGCTTTTCCCTGAGAGGTGACCCTCATCAGCAATGACTCGTTTCAGCAGGGCTCCCTGCGTAGATGGTAGTGTTCAGGTACAACCAAAGCTGTTGAACCTGGGGGCTGGTTAGAGAGCACACTAAATCTATGGCAAATAATGCACGAGTGGGCTGTGCTGTTCCCGATTCTGGCGTTTTCTCGTTTGAATTGTTTGGAGAGCAAGGCAGGCTGAGCAGTGAGGGCCAGGGGTGAGCCAGGGTGCAGGAAAGCATGCGTGCATAGCAGTGGCCCTTGAGAGGGAAATCTTCACCTCTCACGAGACCTGGGAACACAGAAACTATTCTGAGAGCAATGCCGTCTGTGCCTCTGGTTGTTTGGATGCTCGCTTACCGCTGTGAGGCAAGTGCCTGGATGCAACCCTCTTGGGAGGGAAACCTGTTGTTGTTTCCACTGTTTACTCTTTATTGTGGTACTATCTGAGAGCCGCAGTCATGGTTCAGAGGTTTCTTGTGCAGGGAATTGATCATGAGCAGGACTGGGATGAAAGGGGATGGTTCCTCTGGGACAGGCTGAAGTTTAGTATTTTTGTCAAGTTTTATGGAAGAATATGTTAGGTTCTAAATAAGTGACACAACTGTTGGTATTTATGGCCAATGTGAGCAATATAACTCCTTTCAGCATTCTACTTCAGGATGTGAATAGCGGAAGGCCGAGTCCTGCGAACAGGAGCTTCTAAGCCCAACTCTGAAAACATTGCTGCATTCGGGCGGGACATTTCAGTGGCAAATTCTGGCATTTTTAGGCTGTGCCTGTGGTTTCAGAAAATGCTGAGGTAAAACACAGGCTTGAGGAGATGTGGAAGTCATCTTCAAGGGATGAAATATTTGCTATCTGTTGGAAGATCTAGTAAGAGTGTGTTTAAACATTTGCGTGGTGCAGGGTAAGGAAGTTGGTAAATACCTGTGGAAACTTTCATTGTTTTCTGTTAAGTATGACCTTTTTTTACCCCTCTTTTTCTATTTTATTTTGTTGGCTCATTTTGTGGTTTTTTTTGTTTTGTTTTGTTTTTGTTTTTGTTTTTTTTAAATCAGAAGAAGCTCCTTGGGAGTTACTGTAGATCTACTTCAAAATCTCTTTGTAAAGCACTGGGATTTTTTGCTTGTCTAATTCATGCTGACAAGCAGCACAGTCCACAGGAAGCACCATTAATTTCAAAGAACCATTCAGCTTTAGTAAGGCTGATTAGTTGAGAGTATTAGGTGAGAGGTTTTGCAATATTGAAAGTGTCAAGCTATTACCAAATTTTACATTGATTTTTACCGATTGTCAGATTTTTTGACAAGTGCTTTAATTGTTGACTGGAAAAGGAAATGAGTATTCATGTTCTTTCTCTTGCTGCCTCTCTGTTTTAGAGAGAGGAGTAACTCATTATCTCGTGGATAGAAAACGATTAAAGTGTTGTTTCTTTAATCACTGCGTGCTAATGGAGTAACAAAATGGTGTCTCAAACCCGAAGTTCTTACCAGAGTTCTTGGTGGGGAGAGGAGTACTGCGTGCAGCTGAGCTGGCATAAGAAATGTCTCATTTGTCATGTGCTAGGGGGTGACTGAAATCTCCCTGTAAGCTACTCTATTAGATATGCTTATGCACTACTGAAAAAAATGCAGGCTGTAGAAAATACCACTGCAAGCAAAGCCTGAATATAGGAATACTTAACTTGTAGGCAGCGCTCCACTTATTTGGCTGAGAGCCACCTTTTTTATGATACAGGCATCAGTGTTTGTTTAATGTGTCCCTTATCAAATCCAAAAGCTAATATTTGAGTTAGTCCTTCATGAAGATAAACAGGATCTGTTTGAGTGAGAATTAAGATATTGTGTATCATACTCCTCAGAACAGTATCCTAGTACTTTACCTTGAATCCAAAGAAAGGTCTTACAGATGTGTATTCAATCTGTGTTCAGAGAAAGTTCTTTTAAAAGCTAGTTTACGTAGTGAAAGTATTTGGGGAAGTTACAGCAAAGAGTTTTAATCAAATGCAAAGTATGCTGAAGTTGGTTCGAATCCATCGATTAATTCTCAGGTCAGGCTTTTAGTCCTGAAGGTAGTAAAGGTAAAGTAAAGGTAGTAAAGGTAGTAAATCTGTCTTTTGAAAAAGCTCAGATAGGACTTCTGTATTCCTACAGACAGGAATTCTGCAGTCCAAACCTAGCTGTGCAAGGGAACACCGGGCCACGATCATCTTTTCTGCTACACAGCATAGATAGAGCTCGCACAGCTCCATTGGCTTTAGTGCATTCATTCCAAAACTGCATCCATGTAGACAAGAGTAGAATTAAGCTCCCCACACTTACCTCTCATTGTCGTGGTTTAACCCCAGCTGGCAGCTAGGACCACGCAACGGCTCACGTGGTTTTCCCCCTTCCCCTCCAGCAGGGTAGGGAGAAGAGGGAGAAAAGGAGGTGAAAGGAAAGGGAAAAAAAATTGTGGGTTGAGATAAAGACAGGTTTAATAGAATAATAACAGCAAAGGAAAATAACAATAATTATAATAATAATGGTAAAAGAATGTACAAAACAAAGTAGTGCAAGACAAGTCACTCTCACCATCGAGTGGATTGGTTGCCCAGCCTGTCCTGAGCAGTGATCGTGGATTCCTGCCCGCCAGCCAACCCCCATTTCTATACCGAGAGTGACATCTATGGCACAGAATATTCTCTTGGCCATTCCATTGTTCTGTCTATGCTCCCTCTCAGCTTTTATGGGAAGCTGAAAAAAAGTCCTTGAGTAGTATAAACATCACCTAGCAACAACTAAAACAGTATGCATTATTGACATTCCTGTCATACCAAATCTGGAAGATGGCAGCGATGAGAAAGAACATTAAGTCTAAGAAAGAAATTAACTCCTGAAACCAGGGCACTCAGTTTAACCATTGATGATTTTGTTTCTGAAAATGGCACTTTTGAGTACCTTATGTACAAACTCTGTCATATTTGAAGGCAAGCAGCAACGTAAGGACTCTTACTGTAGGTCAGGATAAATGTAAATGAATCTATGATGCAACAAATGGTTCCAGGGTGCCACTGCCGATGGATGCGAGGACCCCATCACCACGACCACCAAAAAAAAAAAAAAAAAAGTATAGTTAGGTCACAGCAGAGTTTAACGAAGGTTAGTAGAAGTAGGTCACAGCAGAGTTTAACAAGGGTTAGTAGAAGTAGGTCACAACAGAGTTTAACATGGGTTAGTAGAAGCCTGGTGAAAAACAATCTGATAATGCAAATCAGGGTGGTAATGGTACTGAAGTAATGGATGGAAAACAAGCAAGAAACTTAGAAGTCTGTAGCCACAGCAATGCAACTTGGGAAAGGAACAACAACAAATGATTGCTGTACTAAATCCTGTTAAGAGTGAAACTATAAAATACACTAAATGCAACAGGCTTTTCCTCACCAGGCAGTAGTCATGAAGCATTCAAAGCTGAACACGAAAATCTGAAAATATCACGATGCTATGTAAAGAGGATTATTGTGCAAAAAATACTTCTCGTAGTCAGGAAAAAAGAACCATTTCTTACTAAGGGCAGGCTTTAACAATTGATATAAGAACATTAACAACTGTTAATGCTGATAATCATGAACATTTCACATATTCAGGTTCTTGCCAGGCTCACCACAAGCTTTGTCAAGTTAAATGCTGGGAGGAAGCAATGGAGCTGGAACTCGCTGGAATGCATTAGGTGGAGAAGAGGAAACCCTATTTCCTGACAAATAATTTTTTCAGCTAATGCTTTTTTGTAGTGTTTGGCGAGCTGCATTGTTGAGTGAAAATAATAATTGGAGAAAGATGTCACAACTCACTGAATAATATATAATCTTAAAGAACAAAATGTCTCCATGACAGTGGGGCTATGGAAGTAGGCTAAAGCCTCATCCTTACCTACACGAAGTAATTATTCTGTGTAAGCTTTGTGATTCTGTGGATCTCAGGAATGTCAGAAAAACATCTTGCCACTTTTTCTACCTCAAGTCTCTGTGGTCATCTGGACTGCAGAGCCATGGCAGGAGAACTGCTGCTGGGAATGAACCTGACTGTGAGCTTTGCCCAGGTCCCCAGTGGATGGGCCCCTGTATCATAGAGGGGCAGGCACGTGCCTTCCTGCCGAGTCCACAGGCAGTATTTCATGCACTTTCCCTAGAGGATTTAGACCAGAAGAAAACCACTGCAGAGTTCAGCTGATCCCTTCTTTACTCTCATATTTGGAGCCTTGTACAAAGAAAATGAGAGCAGACACCAAGGGCTATATTGTATTGTGATGGTTAAGATTTATAGGGCCAAAATACTCTTTCAGATTGCTCCAGTAGGATGGCATCAAAGAGGAATTTCTGCCAGACTTTCTGCTATAACAACCAAATCAGATGAGGTCAGAGTAGACAGTTTTTTCTCCAACTTCAGTACTTTTACCAGATGTATTTATTTATTTTTTTTAAATTATAGTCTGAAGATCTACTCTGTTCTGTTACTTGGGGTAGGTTAGGCATTAACAGAGCAACAGTGGAGTGACTCCCCCTGCGCAACTGCATTGTTCATGCAGGCAGAACTCCCTGGCTGCGTTGCCTAACAGTATTGTACAGGCAGAGATGATCTCACCCTGTCTGCGTTTCGAGCTGACCAGGCGTCATATGGATGCGGTTAGTGCAGTGCCCCATTTGCGCTAATAAGAGACGTGGCATATTAGCTTGGGGCAACGTCTGACATTTAACATGTCTTCCAGTTGGCTTGAAGCGAGCTTGCGTCTGTCTCAGTGTGAACATTGCCTCTGCCTGAAAAATATTGTGCAAAACTGTGTGAAAGACTTGCAAAGTGATTTTGTGAAATCCTTATAAAGTGAAACGCTCTCTGAAATATGAAATTACTCCTATTAGAGCTGCAGCTTGAGTAACTCTCATATATGATCAAGAACCACGAATTCAAGTTCTCTTGTCCCTAATTTTCTCTAAACACATTTGGATTTTGTTAGTCTCTTACTGCTGGCACAGATTTTGGCTACTGTCATGTCATGTGAAAGGGGACTGCCTGAATTTGTTTAGTTTTTCAGGATGGATCCCGAATAGCGTGACAGCATAGGCACTATAAGAAATGTCAGGAGGAATACTTTTGAGCAACTTTGTCTTTATTAGTTTATAGAATGAGTTATAGGTGTGCAGATATCTTCAAAGTTAAGGGGATTTGGTTGCCAAATATTTTTTTTGGGTCTAGCCCATTAATCCTTGTACTAAATGATAAAGATGGATATACAAGCGTGCATATAGAGATACGTGTTTCAGACGTGCATATTTGTGCATGCACATATATGTCCACATGTATGAGATACATGTATATCACTGTAGAGTTGTGTGACAAAGCAGTGATACAACTGAGTTTCCACTGTCATTTTCATCTCTCAATACATCTCCCCCTTCCTGTCTTGAGTAGAAGCACTAAAATTTGACAGCAGCAGACAAGTAGGCGAGGAGACATTTCCCTTTTGGAGAGTCCTAATCCAAGTTTTCCTTCCGTTGGCTCCAAAGCTCTTCAGCGTTTTGTCCCTGTTTCCCTCTTCTGCGTAGAAAATGATCCAAGTGTGGTAGCTATGAAAAACCCTGTATCCATTAACCTGCATCCTGTGAGACGTTAACAGGAATGAATAGCAGAGCCTTTCATTTTATGAGAGTTACATAGCAAACTGGAGAGCTTCTGGAAAAGTACAAGAAAACTCCAGGAAACAACCTCGGAGATGTCAGGAGTGGAGTAGGAGAAAGCTGCTCCTGATCTGAGGGGTGCATGGTAAGAATGGGACTTGGGTAGGTTTGTGCCAACATCAGAGCAGAACCTGGCCTCCGCTGTGCGAAGTGGCTGAAAGGCACCACTAAAAAAAGAAACTGAGGAAAGCCAGAGAGAACAAGCTGTTTCTCAGCAGATATGTGAGAATGGAGCAACTCCCACGGGAGCCCAAGCGCAAAGGAAAAGTGGCCCAGCCAGCATGGCTGCCTCGTATCTTAATATAGCAGACTTCTTGGCAAAACAAGGGGGTGAGGCCCAGGTGGAGGAGGAGAGCTGGGTTTGCTTTCCCAAAAACCTGTTTGCAATAGCAAAGAAATCTCACTGGCTCTGTTCCAGCAAACCGTTAGGATTCAGTGATCTGGCAGTGAAATCCAGCTGTTGGAGGTGCATTCCTCAGTGCTTCTAGTAGATCCTGCTGGCCCCTTGTCCACAGGAGGTCCCTACTCAATGGGGGATTAGCTAAATGTCTGGACGAGAGGAGAACCCATCCTGCTGTTAGCAGTGTCTATCCTCTTCCCCCCCTTAACCCTGCTCCCCCCAAGCCTTTTTGGAAGCAAGTAGGCATGGCAAATGTGTGGTGTTGTGTGAGCATACACTGACAAGCAGGAGTCAGCCCAGAATTATTTCCTTCATAAGCACTGCAGACCTGGGCAGGGGCTGTTTCCAGCACGGGTTTCTGCAGGCTTCACAGGCTCAGGCTGAGCTTTTTTGATGTGTGTGTGAATAAGATGTTGCTTTTGCCTATTCCTGACTAACTTCTCTGTCTCAAAACAAACAAAGAAAACAATCAAAACAAAATATTTCAAGCAAAACAAAAAGCATCGACAGTGCTGCACAATGAAAATAATTTCTAGACCTAAATCCTGGGTGCTGCCTCTGCAATACAGATTGGCAGGTAGGGAGATGATAAAATACATATTGTGCTCTTTCCTCGCTGTTGCTGTCTATTACATGGCAGCTATCTCACAGTCTTTTCTGACTCCCTACTCTCATTTCCATCCTTTTGAAACCTAGACCTTATTGGCTCTTGTTTTTCTTTGTTTTCCCTGTTTTGTTGGCTGCTTGGTTCTGTCTCAGGCTTTGCTTGCGGTCCTTGTCCCTATTCTGAGCGCTCTGCCGGTGTTTCTTTCCCGGTAGCCTTTCAGCTCCTTCCTCCCTGTTCCCCACCCTTCTCACCAACTCCTTCTCTCACATGCTCCCTCTCTTGTGCACATCTCACTGTTCCATTTCTTACCCACATTTTCCTATTTGTTTTCCCTTCCCACACACTTCTCCCTGTCTTAATTCCTCCCTCCACTCCCAGTTGAATGTCAGTTATTGTATCATTAAGAAGCAACGGGAACTGATTAAAAAAACCCATCAGGTGGATTGGTTTTTAGGATAGGAATTATAGGACCCTGTCAGACTATTTTCTTTTTAGTGAAAGATTTTAAAACAATTCCAAAATCCATAAAAACTTTTCAGGTTCTCACCTTATTTGGAACTGGATGTCATGTATATTCTATATATATGTGATACACAGTGTTTTAGAGCTACTGCATAACATGAGCTTGTTTTAATTGAGATTTCCATGCTGTTGCACCTAAACCAGAACTGCATACTTCCGTGTACTGCAGGCTTGTCTTTTATTGGAAGAGATGTGCAATGGCATGCAGAGGATGCAGTCATTCTTCTAGAGAGCTTACACCTGGACATACAAACAGAAACCCCCTTCTTTTCAAATTTATGTAGGACCTATTTACACAGGTCTTGCATGACATACCACCTCTAAATGTTTTAAGTCATAACCTGCTCACTGACTTTCAGTCTCCAGCAGTTGTCATGAGTAAAATGGTAAACCTTGTGGGAAGATGAAGGCTATTTAAAAGAAGTCATAGTGCATATAGCTTTCACTGTGATGGTGTGGCAGTGACAATTGGCTCTGCAAGTGCAGACAACTTCTGCGTGTTCATTGTTTGTTTGCTGCTAGTCAGACCTTCTCAGTGTCCCTTTTTCCACGTCTCTCTCAGTGCTGTGTTGAGTTGTAATGATTCAGGGACCAGGCGGCTGGTTAATGCAGCTCATGTTGTCACCCTCACGGGGCTCATTTGCCTACGGGCATGTCAGAAGGAACAAGTAATATAAGGGCATATATAACTGTATTTGGCAGTGTACTGAAAAGATGCTGAAGCTCGCTTTAAATGAATAGCGTAGGACACGAGGAGCTAAGTAGCTGAGAAATAAGATAAATTTGCTTGAATGGAGCGTTGTGTTTCTGTAGTTAGGCTGTGCCTGGTACTTGATCTAAATGAGGTATGTGTTCATGGTGTGCAGTGTAGACATCCCCTGTGTGCTATTTGTACCTAACACTGTCTTGCACATTTTTAGTATCCAGCACAGTTCACATCACCCGCACTCCTACTCAACGTCAGCATGATTGGAGGGAGTAAAGAAGACGGAGCCAGATTTTCCTCACTGGAGTTAATGGCACGGGGTGTTAGAATGACCTTCTGCTCCATCTATTCAGGAATTTGAAGGTTTGGGGTTTTTTGCCAAACCTTTAGGGATGAGTACACAAGTTTGTAGAGTGATTGGTATTCTGTTAGTTGGTGTTCTGGTTTTTAACTGTGTGCCTGCACAAGCCTGAGCCTGCGTGTGCTGCTTCACACTGGGCAAGGCAAGAGCAAACCGTGTATCCTTTGTGTTCGTGCCACCTGGGTTTGGTTTAGCAGTTGGGGATCACGCTGCAGAGCAGCTAGACACGCAAGCTTGTTCTGTGTCTCCATTTTGGATTATGACTGTTCACTGAATGCGTGTGTCTTTGGGTTTGCTAATCTTCTTTCCTAATTCCTCACCTGCAACAGACACTATAGGTTTTCTGGGCGCTTTGCACCAGCATGCAGCGGCTGTGTTGTAAGGAAAACGTAGGAGACGGCCACACACACACAA
This sequence comes from Chionis minor, assembly GCA_013398295.1. NCBI lineage: Eukaryota > Metazoa > Chordata > Aves > Charadriiformes > Chionidae > Chionis > Chionis minor. Next base: position 504,397 of record VZSF01005035.1, read on the forward strand.
AGAAAGTCTTAAATTAAATCTCTTGCGATGATCTGGTGTGATCATTGGTTGAGATATTTCCAAGGAGCTGCACGGCTAGGTTGTTCCAATGCCAGGTTTTCTCTGAAGGGAGTAAAGAGAATCACGATTATTACTGAATTTGGGCTATATATTGCAGCTGTGTCCCGTGGAAGAGGAAATGTGGGAGAGTTCAAAGCTATTGACTGGCAGAGGAGCAATGGAAGTTTGCAACCTTGCTGCTACCCAGTATAATATAGTTTCTAGCTTGGATCAGTTCCAGCTGTCAAACCCCAATTTACTAACCATGCTGGGAAGGACACAAGTTCTCTTTTAGAAGGTCAGTATCATTTAAGGTTATTGAAGGCAAGGAAACCTGGTCCACCTTTATAAGGAAAACATTGCTGTGGAGTTTTTAGGAGGACATGGTTATAATGAATAACGAATGTACGGGACTTTGTGTAGTGTTTAGCTCAGCCTGAGAAAGAAAAAATAATGGAAGTCTCTTCTTTCTGCCTGTGTGTTCAAACGAAGGAAAATCAAAGCTGTTATACCAGAGCTATGTATCAGCTAATATATTTTAGGAACTGTGGAATGATCATAATTACAAAAAAGTCCTCCAGAGAGAAATTATGACTCATAGTTTATGTTCTCTTTAGTGTTGCTATGGAAAAAGAGGTTAGTGCCAATGGTCATACAGCAATATTAATCTCTGATCTGAAAGAAAAATAAATAACAATCTCTAGCTTAACCCAAAGCAGATTTATTCTCAGTTACTGCAGCACACTTCATTAAAGGGGATAACCATGTAAGAAAAATTAAAGATGACATTGATTATCAGTTCTCAACATGCAGTTAGAGAGAGTTCTTTATTTGAATTAGTGTGCACTTCAGACTCCCGCATTTGACTCGGCAGAGTGAGTGGAGGGGAAAAAAGGCATTTTGATCAAAAGGAGGGCAGGAAAGATCAGCCACCACCGACAGCTGCAAGTATGCTGATTAAAATTTCTTTGTGCGTGCAGTTAGACTCAGCCTGGGGTTGATGCCGTTCAAATGCAGATCCTGAAACAAAACCCTGGCAACGGGCAGTTAAGTGGTGGAAAGTGGCTATCAGCCTTTTTCCGTTTATTTGGAAAAGTGAGGGCCTTAAGTCAGAGAGTGTCGGATACTTACGTACTGAGTCAGCACCCTCCGGGCTGCTCTGGCAGTTCTTTCCTGCCAGTTGTTTAGTTGCCTAGGCAAAACCCTAAACAGGACTGGGGCCAAACAGCTGTGTGCTGGCTTTGCTCGGGTGGCGAATCTTTTTCTTTGCATGCAGGAAGACTACCTGACACCTTCCTGTTGACACTCACAGTGAGCGTGTGTGTCTTAGTGGGTCACAGTAAAACTTTTCTCCCTGCATACTCGACTTTGTTTTCCGGAGTTGGAGCTACGCTTGCTCCATTGTACGCAGTTACCGACAGCAAAGACCTTGCAGTCAGAACTTAGCTTGAAATTTTGCTCACAATGCACCCTGCAAAGCAGGCTATAGCCTTCCTTTCTGCTACACTGTTGTAGCTGCCGTGCTGATGGCAGTAAAACTTTTTTATTCTGTTGATGAGCTAAGCAGATTGGACTGGGGAGATACACAGATCCCGTGTCCTGCATCTACGCACACAGCTCTTCCTGATGGAGTTGTACATTTGCCCCAAAAGCATTGTATGGCTCAGAGAGTGCTTTGAGCCAGCTGAAGGCTCTTCACTGACTTTCAGGGTTGGACAGGTGAACGGTTTGCCTTCTAACAAATTGCTATTACTTCACTAATTCTTCTGAGTTTACCTCTTTTTTTAAGTGTGTGACTATCGGTTGTCAGTCACGTAACTGTTTGGCATTACAGCCTATAACAACAAATGGTTTTCATTGCGTCAGCATAAAGGGCATACAGGTATATTTTACCTTCTGATCCTTTTCTTCTTCTTCTCTTTCTTCTCCCTCTTTAATCATCGAACATGCTTCAGTCAGGCCCATATGAGGCCTTCCACTGCACTCTCTTATTTGACAGTGAAATGGTCCAGAAAGCCTGTATCTGTGCCTTTTCACTGAGGAGCCAACTCATGGATTAGCACGTGGGGGTCAACAGGATGCTCTTTGCCCTTTCCCTTAAAAGGGGACAGAAGTGTCAGCTGGTTTTCTGGCATTGAAAATGGAAGTATCAGCAGCTGCTGAGTGCTGCTAGTTTAAATATTTATACCATAAGGACTTTATCACACCTTCTTTCTCTGTGCAAAGCTCCCGCTGATTTCAGTGGAGGTCAAACTCTGAATCTGTGCAGCAGCCAACAGGTCAGGTCTTTCAAGGAATAATGGGTAGGAGTGGAGCTCAGAGGCAGGTGCTGTACCCGTGTTATTGTGTCAAGCAGGGTAAACAAGCAGGGTTTTTTAAAAAGTAATTATGTAGGCAAACTTGTCAGCACAAGCATGGAATACCTGTGCATATGCTTGACATCTGCCAGCTTGACAAGATCCAGGCACATACTTCAGATACTTGAAAGAATGCAGCGCTGCTGGGGCCGCAGTCTGTCTCCTCCCTGAAACAGTAAGTTTTGTAGGCTGATATTTTTACTCAGGACTCGAGAATGAAAGGAGAAGGGAAGAAACAGCATCGGGGACATCTTGGGATCCTGAGCTTGCTTCTTCCTCTGGTTTATGATAGCACAAAAGCAGACATTCATAAGTTGAGTAAACATCTCTTGCAAAACATGCTGTCTTAGTTTCATTAGGATTTACAGGCCCGCTTGGCCTTGTAAATGTGTGATTGAGATGGAAAAAACGTTTAATTCTAGTCCTGCAACTGATGGCTGTGTGTGTAGTGTATCCTGAAGTGGGTGTTTAAATTAATTCTCACAGAGGCTCAGTATCTGCATTTCCAATGGTTTTACTGGATAGCATTGTAATGCTGTTAAAACACTGTGCATGGGATTCGTTTCAGCATCTCTAAAACTGGATAAAGCATGGCCAGGGGTATTGTTTGAATTAAAGCTTAGTAGGACAAACAAACCAGGCATCTCTGAAAGCGAAATGTAAACATGATGCTGGGGTTCCTGGTTAGCGCTTTGTGGCTGCGGGAAGTTGACAGCTGTTACATAAAGGTTAAACGTGCATTCTTTAGTCTGTCAGTAAAATTAAGCCTGCTAAAGACTATGTGGCACTCTAGAAGACAAGAGTTTAACTGTGTGCATAAACAGAATATACACTTCAATATAAACATGCTTTCAGGAATGTTTAAATTATTAGAAGTATGCTGCAGTCCAATAAAAAAAATGCAGATGGAGCTAGCAGATTTTGGAAAGTGCCTGACTACATTCAGATGGGCTAGAGATCTGACAAGTGTCTGGAAAGCAAAGCGCTGGTGTTTGCGTTGCTAAATGACAGCAGAGGGTAAGAACAAAAGTGGTATAGCTGCAACGGGGACATGAACTGAAGTAATAAATGCTTGACCTTTCAATTTAATCTTTGCCAGCTTCTCAGACTGCATCTTCCAAAGATTGACATGGCTGTGTTTTATGTTATGCTTTTATTTGTCATATTTGTAGTTAGTTACAAGTAAAAATGATTTGAAATCCATTGTAGTTAATACAAAATAAAAATATAGCTGCACGAGTTATGCCATGATTTTTCTTACAAACAGTATCTCCTATATGATACCATATACTTAAGAGCTTAACTCTTAATAGTACTCGCCTAAACTAAGCTCTTATTGACTAACTTCCAGTGTGATTTACTGGTTACAGATATTACCCCGTGGAGTAGTATCTCCATAATGGTATTTTTGCTGTAGTTTTTATTTCTCCTGCCATTTGTGATTCTAAATACAAGTTGAACGAAGCAACCTTTTAGTGCAATGTTAAGTATCAGTAGAATTTTATGTATATATAAAAAATAAAAATAACCCACTGCATAAACAAACAAGGATGTAAGGTAACTGTTGTGGGTATTGTGCTTCCCTTTTCTTCCTTCCCGCTGACCTTTGTTAAGTGACAGGAATGAGCATTCATAGTGAACAAACTACCCTGTAACCTCTCATTTTCAATTAATTTTGATAAAACTACAGACTTACAATTTTGAGAGCAGGTAGGCAGCTTTGATGAAAGTTATTAGCAGAGAATCAAATCCTGTGGCTTTTCGGACTCGTCCTTACATAAACTCATCCCTGCCATGAAGTTCAATCCATAACACATTGTTCCCTTTAGAAATGCCTAAAAGAGTATTTCACCTTTTTGAAAAAAATTGTCCTTACATCCCTGTAATTATCTAACTCTTCTGTGTAGATATAGCTCTATATATGAAATAATTTGTAAAAAGATAAATTATGCTATTTTCAAAATACTCTGAGATACAAAGTTGTGCAGGTGCAAAGTTTGATAGTATATTGCTATAAAGACTAAGAATTAATTAATTAGTGTTATCTGAGTATATATTCTTTAAGCTGGGAGTATAGATTTAATATTGCAGGGGTCTGTTTTTGCTTTTTTTTATATTTCATAGCATTTCATACTTTCTTCAGACTATTGCCATGTTTCTATCAAATTCCTTCTTGTTTTTTTTTTTCTTTTCAATTTCTGATCCCTTAAAGGTGCAGTAACTGATCACACATTCATGCTTGTCACTAACGTACTTCCGTAACTCTGGTAGATTGAAAAACATCTTTTCATTTCCACCTAAACACAGTAATTTCTTTTAAGTGAATAGTGAGAGACTACTGTCAAAAAATCTTCCCCCCGCTGAAATTGGATGGAACCAACTTTTCAGCATTGCCCTCTAAGTACTCTGTTCTTTTAGTGTTACAGCGTCATGGAGCAAAGCCCCAAACAAAGTATATGTGTATGCACAGTTACCGAGGCTGTTAGTATTCACAGAGCATAGTAAGGAAACCAAAATGAAATGTTCTCGTTGGTATTTCTACATTTACATACAAAACTACTCACAGTGCTGCGAAATACCGAGAGAAGAAAACAGAACAGAAATGCTTGGGTTTTGACTACTCTCTATGCATTCCTCTGACCTAACTATAAAAAAGCCAGATAATCAGCTTGCTTCTGCTAGACATACTCTTCTCCTGCTAGTCTCTTACACCAGCTGACAGCATCTTTAAATTAATCAACAGCAGTAACTTGGCCTAAAACGGAGCATGTTGCAGCCTGTGTCATTGACCTTGTTCACTCTGCATTCCAACATGATGCAATAAATTACCACTGCAGAGAAAAGGATGGAAGAAACTGAATTGCTACTACCGCCGGTGTAGCAGAAACCAGTTACTCGCCTAAGTAAAACCGTGCGTATCTGGAAGGCGAAGGAAGGCTTGGGCTGATTACACTGTTTGGTCTATCTGCAGGACAGCTGCTTGGGTCGTTTCTTCATCGGATTGTTCCGTTTCCCCACCGACTGGCTTGTTTCTTTCATCATACAGTTTCTGGCTAGAAACTTCTAGAGGCATCCCATACTCTTCGTCGTCTTCCACAATGGACAGCTCGATGTTGTTGTTCGTCATGGCGTTCCCTTCCATTCTGCCTTCCTTCTCTAGAGAATCTGCTACTGCTTTGCCCTCCTCGGTCAGCGAGGTGGTAGGTGTCATATCTGAGTGCATGTCGGCGAATGACATTTCATCCTCATTCTCCGCTTGGTCGTTGCTTGTAGTTTCCGTTGGTCTGTCCTCAGCTTCAGCAGGGCTTTCTCCTTCTCGGACTTTCTTCACATTGAACGTGAGGGGAGATACTTTGAAAGCCGAACCCTTTGAAGAAGAGGATTTCGGATGATGTACAGTAAGTGATTTCTTGATCTTTTCTCTCCGTTCAGGCGAGACAATCTTTGTGCTGATCTTGTTCATCTTCTTCTCGATGTTTTGGCGGGAGAACGCTTTCTTGAGGCTGTCTACCTTCTTGAGGCTGGATCTTTTAATTTTCTCAGCTCTTGATTCTTCTGTTTTCTCCTCTGCACTGTCATCCATGTCATCTGCCTCGTGAAACATTTCATCATCTGAACACAATTCCACTGTGTGCAAGGTTTCTTCCAGTGTTTTGTTCTCATCCACAGGCTCCTCTTTTCCTTCTGTAATGCTGGGAATAGGCTCTTTTGCAAAAACACTGGCAGGGATCTCATTTTCCTCCTGAAAGAATTGACAATATTTGAGCTTCATAGTTCGCAGGACACAAATTTAATAAAGCGCAACTCTGAACAATTACTTTTTTTCCCCCCATGACGAGATGAAGGATGCTGAACATTTCTTGTTGTTGCAGTATATTTCACCAGTAACAAGCCACTCAAAGCCCACTGAACCATTATCTGGTACGTTTAAGACTAATGAGCTGTCAGCTGTAAGATTTCTCTTTCAGAGTGACTTGGAATGTATACAGAATGGAAACCCCATTCTTTGTCATTTAAATTAGCTACTCTTTAATAAGAGTTTAACTGTAAAGTTGTACACCTATCCCTGGGGAGAAGGGATGGTATGGTGACTAAGGAAGTCATACTGCAGACTCCCGTGTAGACCTACAGAAGTCACAGAACCCCCCAGAGCTTTCAGTTTCTCTAGCCAAATACTGGAAATATCTCTGCAGAGATATTGGTTGCGTCTGATAGGTACCTTAGGCAAATGCACTTTCACTGTATTTCAGAAAAATGTATATTGCTGTTAAAAATGGATTGTTGATACTGAGAAGCTGTGTAGTCCGTGATGTTTAGAGTATGTGCTATTTTACAGCTATTTACAGAAAAAAAAAATTAGTAAATTTGGTTGGTATATTGGTAGTTATTAATAGTATGGACAGGACAACTCTTTGACAAATAATAAAAAAAATTATGGCGTGCAAAAATAAACAGACATCATACCACATAGAAAACACTACTAGTTGCTTCTAGCTCAGAGGAAAATGATTGCATTTTTAGAAACAAAAGCAAGAAAGGGCATGGGAAGAGAGAAGGTGTCTGAAAACAAAACAGGCTGAACAAGGGCAGAAGCTGCAACTGGTTAACGAAGGACCTCGGTGACTACAAGCACAGCAGCTCTGCAACCCCAAGAAGTTCAGAGGCAGCACAATAAGCGCTCTGTTCTGCGGTAGATTTTGCAGGCATCTGCCCATGCAAAGAAAATGAGGCTCCTCGCACACCCCTTTTCAGAATCGTTATGCCTTAGATCTGCATGTTCTCTATTTATCACCTTCAGACAGAGTGCATGCAATATCACCTAGTGTTATGGATTAGAAGGATTCTTTTTTTCCCACCCTCCACTCTCCCCCAATTGTCTTTAGACAAGAGAAGCAGTAAGTGCTGAGTGAAATGGTTGTAATAGTCTCAGATCCGTCCCTTGTGGGCCTGAGTGTACAGTTAAGGGGAAAAAAAGGCCACATAGACTTCGAAGTTCATGCTCATTAAGTCAGGACTGTACATACAGTTGTGATCACTGGAGAGAATAGTGTCTTTACTTAAATTTGCTGTCAAGACTGTGTAAGGATGTCTTTATGAACAGACCACAGTACTTTGTACATGGGTGTTTTTAAAAACAAAATACTCCTGACTACTTTGTAGCACTTCTGGAACTCAAGTGTATGCGCATCGACAGGCAGAATCATTTTATACCATAAATACGCAGTATATAATCATATGTACTGTGATTCAAGTGTGTTGATGAATGTCTCTTGGGGATATGAAAATGAAAAGTATTAAAGAAATTGATAGCTGTTTGACAGTTTGTGTGTGCCTTGCTTTTATGGTTTCCACACACCTTCCTGGACCAGTCGCCTCAGTCGGATACAGTTGGACAGACAAAGCTTTCCAAGCCCTTTGCCTGCAGTGGAACATCTAATAACGCCAGCGCTCTTCTCCCAACACCTATAATGTTGTTGCAACTATCAGCAACAGTGACCAAGATAACAAAACAAAGAAAACCTGCAGCAGCTTTAAGTGAAAACAGCTCTAACTGCAGTACAAATATTTATATTTTCTCTCCACTGCAGTTAATGAAATGTGGATTACATGAGTGGGTGCAGTGTTAAATCATTCCCCAGAGCATGAGAACTTAGTATAAAGCACAATTTACATGTCTCGTGCATTCTTTCCAAACCTAGGTAATCACATACAGTTTTAAGTGTCTTAACATTCAGGTGTAAGTGGCTGAATGGCATAGAAAACTCTGATTTTAATGAGTAAAGATGGGTTGTAACTTTTAAAGTATTTAATCTAGGAAAGTGGTGTCGTATGAGATTGATCACAGTGCAGCCTGAGCCAGAGATGGGCCTGTGTGGCTCATCTCAAGGTCAGTTTAGCTCTGCGTCTACAGTATTCACATTAAACTGAAGTACTGCATGCAGTCTCTAGAAGAATATGGACATGGATTTTGTTTCAATTTTAATCAAATTGAAGGTAGACTGTCAAACTAGCTGTATTTGAAAAAAAAAAAGCACAAACAAAATATACTACACAATAATGAGCTAATGATTCAATTAAAAGCAGGTCCTAGGTGATCTTTGGCTAGAAGAAATTATCTTTCTGTCCAAGTTTCCTGCACGGTCCTGGAAAACATCAGCCTCTGGGCATCTATTAATCTGCTTGTAAAATGGGAATGACATGCTTTCCTATCTCACATTTCTAAAATACCTTAGGATCTGAAAAATTAAGTAAAATGCTTTGGAAATACAAAAGTGGTCTAGTAACAATGCTCTGTGGTGGAACAGATGTTTCTATTTCAAATACAGATCCTCATAGCATGTTGTCAGTGGGCTATTGGTTAACTTTTTGGTCTAACAAGTTTGTACGACACCTGTATTTTGTTTTGATATATTTTTCAAGCAGTCTGGTATTTCATTGAGGAAGACTAGAACAATACACTGAAAAATGCCAACTGTTACAAACTGCATAACTATTTTCCATGCCAAAAAAAAGTAGAACTTTGATCTTTTCTTCTTGATCTAATCTAAAATTCTGAGAAAGCAATACATCCTTTTATTTTCCACATCTGAATTCAAAAACAGCACTTGCATTTTCTCAGATGAGCTTGACTGTAGGTAGCTAGCTCCTGTGAATTTTATTTTTCCATGTAGGAGCCAAATAGTCTTGTGCAAGTTCTCTGTGTAAAACAATTCTTGCTAATGCTAGTAATACTTGCAAAGTTAAAATCAGTGCATTCCCTGTGGCTTTGATCAGCCACTCCTGGGAACTTTATATAGGTCGTAATCTCAACCCTATTTTTTGCCACAAGGGAAGATAAGGTCCGTAACAGTGTACTACAAAACTGGACAGACTGAGTGAACAGGCAGTCAATTTACTCAGGAGTGCTGAATCTCTGATAAGGGAAACCAGTGTGCTTTAGTTTGGATTTTTGTTAGATTTCTGGTAAGAGGCCATGGCCTTCAAGAAGGAGAAATGGCATTTTCTCATGCTTACAGCAGTCCAGGCTCCTCTGTACTTTGTAGATGCTGTTATATGCCTAAATGATTACTAGTCAAAAACTTGTTTTCCTGCACAAAAATAGGACAAAAGATGACAAATCCCTCTAAAACCAGCTATAGCTCCACCTGCTTTCCTTTGGACAAATACATGCTCTTGAGACCTGGTTGTCACCACAGGGTGGGAGGAGGGCAGAGAGCAGGCTGGGACCGCAGGCAAGGAGGAGGAAATTGCTGGGTGCCCATTTTCACGTCCTGTGCAGGCTGGGGTGTTTTGGGATTGTGTTGTGGGTTTGGCAGCACCATCCCCCTGACCTCTGACAGCACAGCTGGATCAAGTCCTAAGAGCCATATGAGATATTTTTGTCATTAATCAATATAAGTCTCTTCTCCCTGCAAGGCTCCAGTGGGAAATTTAGTAGTTGGATAATAGCATTATCGGTTTGTAATTCTTCTGTTTTCCCTCTCTTGTTCATTTTTGAGTTTGAAGTTGCTTTCTCAAAAGATTATTACAGCGACCCAAACGACAGGATACAACCAAATGGCTAATTTCCTGTGCCTTCCTCTTGCTTCGTTTCAGGATGAAGCATTTACCAAGAGCAGCATCTGAAGGGGGCTTGCATACCAGTGTGCTTGACCCCAAGCTGCAATTTTGACTTATCTGTCCTATTCACTAGTAAACATGACATTTAATTGAAAAATTAAACATGAGCCTCTTTTATCTTGCATTTTGCTTTTGCAGCTAAAAAAGCAAACAAAAAACCCACCAAACCAGAACCAAAAAGCTGGTCACGTGGCGAGAGCAAAACAGAAGGGAACAATGCCAAAGCTTAACAAGGATTTTTAAAACAGTCACTTCAGTGTTTTGCTAAATTGCTGTGTCACTTGTGGCATTTGTAATAACTTTTGCATCCTCAAATGCTTGGAATGGAGCTCCATTAAAATATGTCACCAATTAAAGAAATATATGCAAACTAGGAACAATGCAGACACTCTAGGGAGAGAAAACTAAGAGCATTTTAATGGAAAATATGTAAATAGCTGAACTTTTCTAAACGCAGTTCATTCTCAGCATGTACGCTGAGGGAAAGCTGATGCTAGCGAGTGGCAGCACGGTTTCATAAAATGCAGGGCTGGAGCTCAGTTGTCGTGTTCTGGCTGTGCTCAGTGTTCCCACCAAGTATCGGGGAGTTTGAGGTATATGGTGAATGCAGAACGGAATCACAAATGTGTATTTTTCTTTTCATAGCGAGCTGTCTTCCTAAGGTGGAAAAGCGAGTCCTAATGAGAACCATGCTGTGTGAAGTTTGAGATTGGAGGTTTTTTCAGTGGAAAAGAAAAAAATCCCCCAGCTGAAGAGAAGTCTCATACATCCAGCATCCCCTTTTGGTTTTACAGAAATCTGGCATGAATATGGCTTCATTGCTGCGACTTCTTCCTGCAATTGTTTTTCCCATGGATTCCTGTTTGGGGCAGGACAGAAACCCAGCCAGCCTTCTGCTTTTCCCTCTGTACAATTACCCTAGCAAGGCGGTGGCTCTGCTGACTACCAGGTCATCCCACCTCCAGCTCGTAAGGAGCCCCCACAGGAAGATCTCAAGGAGGTGGGCAAGCAGGTAAGGCGCCTGCCCAGGCCAGCAGCAGGTGTACGGGCACGGCCTGGAGAGCACCCACCATCCCTCTGCGTGCGTCCACTTCCCCAGTGGAAAATCCCAGCTCCTCCCAAGCTCTGCTGGAGAAAGCCCTGGGTGCTGCCCATCCCAGCCACCCTCCCACACCCTGCGAAGCTCTGCTGGCTGCCCTGGTTTTCCAGAGAGCCACGCTGCCTTCTAGCAGCCAGCCAGTGCCAGGAGCAATTCCCAGTTGACAGCTGAATTTTTTTTACTGAATTTAACTGCAGTGTTTCTTTTCTAAGGCTTGTGTTCCCAAGGTAAGTTCATCTCCCCCTGCCGTGGCAACATATTTTCCAGTGAGAGACGGGAACAGAGTCAACTACATCCTTGTAAAAGCAACGAAGAACAGACCTGCTATCCAAAGGTACCAGCCTGGTGACAGGTGGTGGAGAAAGAATAGATTTTCTTTAGCTGTTTTTCTGGGATGTGGACCTTGCATTGTTGACTTTGGGTTTGTGCAGTTTAGGACCCAGTATTAAGGAAAGGCTCGGAGGTTTAAATAGGCCTTAGTTTTGCAATCCTGTTTAATGTTGGGGGACAAGCAAAGCCAGCCCTGCCCTGTTGGGACACTGCTTCACCCTTCAAACCCTTCTCAGTGAGTTTTACCGTTACTTTCACCCAGTGCCTGCAGATTGCTGCCACTAGGCAGAGCAGCAGCAGAGATCCCTAGCTGAGGTAACATTAACTGCCCTGCACATACAGAGCTGTGTATTTGTCTTTCCGCATTATATCATGTTAAAATGCTAAAATTTGAGTTCTGTGGAGGAAGGAACTGTAGTTGTCACAGCAAGGCCTTAATTCTCATGCTTGGAGGTAACGGAAATACAGCAAAATTACCTTCCCCCAGGCCACGCTGGTGCACCCTCCCCATGGGGAGCATTCAAGGTCTAGTTCTGAACCTGGAGGCGGGAGCCATTCATTAGCTAACGGGGCCTGGAAGATGGCAGTGTTTTGACTTACAGTAATGGATCTTAAATTACTTGCAGAAATGCAGAGAACATGTGTCTTTTAATTTATCCAGTCCCTGAAACAATTTCCACATTCCTTCTGGGGTGGAAACCACCACAGAGTACACACTGCAGCTCCGCCTCTTCTGGCTTGGCAAGCCTGGACTGTAATTTGGAGGAACAATAAGCAGGGAGGTGGGGGCTTCCTTTCTGGGGGAAGCGCCTGTGCACTCACCAGGACTGCCAGCTTGTAAAAGTCAGGTACTGCTCTGTTGTTGTGGGTTCGTTTAAATAGAAAAAAACCCACCCACCAACTAACAACCCAAGGAGCAGAGTTAGTGACCGACAGATGCAACACCCAGACAAGTTTAGCGTGAGAAGCTGGTGATGTGCCTGAGCTGCGGCTACTCCAGCCTCACATTTGCTCTCCTTCCTTCCCCCAGTGTGTTGTGGAGGTCTGCTTGGTTTTTTGGTGTTTTTTTTTTTTTTTTTTTTTAAAAAAAAAAGACGTGAAAGTCATGTCCTGTGTTTGGTTAAAGCTCATGGCGTGTTCTGTCCAGACTGTTGCTTAAAAAGGGGAAAATATGCAAACTGCTGCTATCCCTGGATGGGCTCCCAGGAAGCTGAGTTTTTAGCTGAATTTTTAAGCTCATCCCTGAATAGGCCAGAACAGCCTGAGGAGCAAAGCAGGGTGTGAGGCCGAGTGCGACAGGGAGCCGCAGCGCTGCCCATCTTCTGCTTCCGAGGGCAGATACAACGGTAGTTTTTAGGGGCAGTGACCCAAGTTAGCAAAAATTTCTCAAGTTTGCCAAGAGTTTGCTAAAAAAAAAACCCCAAACAACAAACCCTTTCTTCAAGCTTACTTAACAACAACAACAACAAAAAGACAAAAAGCCACAACAAAACAATTCTTTCCCCACATATGTAAGAGATGGCTCTTTCCACAAGTTTGCTGAGAGTAAAAGGTGGCTCTTTTTGCAAGTTTGCTAAGAGTTAGTTAAAGTCTTTTTCCTCAGGTTTGCTAAGAGTTGGTAAAAGACAGCTCTTTCTCCAAGTTTGCCAAGAGTTAAAGAGGGGTCTTTCCCAAAGTTTGCTAAAAGTTAGCAAATAAAGGTATCTTTCCTCATGTTTGCTAAGACTTAGCGCAAAAAAAAAAAAAAAGAGGGGTGGTGGGGGTGTTTCCTCAAGTTTGCCAAGAATTATCAAAAAAAAGACAGCTCTTTCCCCAGGTTTGTTAGGGAGTTAGCAAAACAGGCTTTTTCCGCAGGTTCGCTAAGAGTAAAAGTGGGCGTTTCTCCTAAGTTTGCTAAGAGTCAGAGAGGGCTCTTTCCCCACGAAGATTAAAAGAAGGTTCTCCTCCCAAGTTTGCAAAGTTAGCAAAAAGACAGCTCTTTTCCCGAATTTCCTGAGAGTTAGTAAGAGTCAGCTCTTTCCCCAGCTCTCCCAAGAATAAAAAGCGGCTCTTTCCTGTGAGTTTGCTAGGAGTTGGCAGAAACGGGCTCTTCCCTCAAGTTTGGGAGCAAGCTCGGAGGGGCCGGGAGCCGGGGCGAGGGGATGGCGGGGCGCAGGGGTGGTCGGGGGGTGCCTCTCACCTGGAAGATGAGCACCTTGAAGCGGTCCCGCCGGAGCAGCTGTGCGTGATGCTGCTCCAGGCGTCGCACCTGGTCGCACTGCCTCTCCAGCCGCTCCCGCACGGCGCGGGTGTGGGCGCACACCTTCCGCGACTTCTCCAGCAGCTTCTCCACCGCTTCCCCCGTCACCCCGTGGCTGCGGCACAATTTCCCCAGGTCTTCCTGAATACTCCGCACCGCCCCTTCCAAACCCCGCTGCCTCTGCTCCATCTGCCGCTGCTGCGCTGCCACCGCTTCCGACATGGACACCAGTTTCTCCAGCAAGGCAAGGACGGTCAGGGCTTTCACCTGGCCCCCCTCCGCCTCCGACGGCGGTAGCGGAGGCACCACGCTGCCTCCCGCCGCCTCCCCCATGGCTGCGCCGGGATGGGACGGTGGATGCCGGCGCCGCTCTTAAGGGCTGAGCTTTCCCCCTCCCCCGGGGAGGTTTCGGGGCAGAGCCCGGCCACGGTCCCGGCCCGCCCCGGGCGGCCAGAGGCCGCCCGGGG
>VZSF01005035.1:518815-537726 GCA_013398295.1 Chionis minor
TATTCTATTCTATTCTATTCTATTCTATTCTATTCTATTCTATTCTTATTTAAACCACCACCACCTACCCACATACGTTGTGTGAGGTGCTTGCTTGGTGGAAGGAGTGCCGGGAGATTTGATTCACCACCTGTGATGCAAGATTAACTGGACACTCTGGTTACCCTGACTGGATTCTCCAATGTTTCTCCGGTGAAAAATCGTAGGGTTAGAAGGGCTGTTTGGGGGGAATAGCAATAAACTGGGTGTGGTGGCAGAGGTTCAGTGTTTCCAAGCTTTTGCGAGGTGCCAAAAGGAGCTGCTTGGCATGAAGAAATACCAAGCCACGTATTTAGAATAGTACATAACTGTTCCCAGGTCTCATCCAAAGCTGTTATCGTCAGGGAAAATATTACAAAGTTGCGCAGACTTGGGTTGCTCGTCCGTACGCTGATGTTCTCAAGCACAGACAATTTCTTTTTATCTTCTGTTCTTGACATCTGCCTGGTAACAGGACTTCTTGCTGCAACGCAGATGTTTCTAATACTTGGGTATATAGAATTCTAATGCGTGGGTAGCTGAAATATAATATTTTCTAATACTTTGGTATATGTAGTTCCTCTATGATCTTCCTGCGTCCTGTAGATTAGAAACATCTATTTGGAATCAATCCTTGCCCGTTTTTTTTTTTGTACACAGAAAACAAAATGTTTTAATCATTTTGCCGTGAGAAAGAATAAAAATTAATGACTTAAGAATAATGCAAAGGAATTAGCCATTTCAATCACTGCATGTTCAAGCTCCTGAATGTTCTGCAGCGTTACCGTTAGTATTTGATTTTTTTGATCCTTGCTTTTTTTCAGGCTACAGCTTCTATTCCTCAAGTTGAGGGAGCTTGAAAAATGCATTTGGTGAGTGAGTTCACTCAGGAAAAAAATCGCCGAGTCTGCCAGAGTTGTCAACAAGGAAAGTATGCCGAGACTGTAAAACATGCGGGCTCAGAGGGGAGTGGACATATTTTAAAGGCGGCAACCTAAACAAACCCCTTCTGTTTCTGCTGTCTCTCCCTGGCAGCACTACCTGATACGCCCTTCCTAAAACATTCCTGGCTCCAAAGGGCTGCTGGTGCCTGCTCTTCTTGGTACAGGATCCTGCCCAGCTTGCTTCCTTACTCTCTCCCTTTTTTTTTTTTTTTTTTTTTCTTGTGGCTGGGACCTTGGAGCCGGGGCAGGGAGGAGGCATTTTTGCAGAGAGCAGCAGCTCGTGTTGCCCTGGTGGGGTCTAACGCACTGTCGATGGGTGGGAGAAAGGCAGGAGTTCAAACCGGTCGCAATTTATAGCAGAGAGGGTTCATGCTGCTGCCGTCCCTGCCTGCGGCAGTGGTGTGAGCAGCCGAGCACCACTCCTGGCTTTTGCTGTCCTGGCAGCTTTCTCCCTTGCAAATCCAGAGGAGTGGCAAGCCCAGCTCTCCTTGCTTCTGTCTCAGCTCCTGTCCTTCTTCCTGCCCCTTTTTACCATGGAAGAAGCAACCCAACTCTGTCCGTGCCCTGCTACATATGTTTCCTGTGGCAAAATCACGTTTTTTCCCCCCCCAAATTAATTTTTAATTCAGTTTTGATGAGCTGAAGTTTTGATAGTTTTGAGTTTTGGTGGTGAAGTCCTGGCCTGGCTGTGGTCCCAGCTGCTGGACACGCTGGCTTTCCAGGCTGTCTCTGGTTTGCACTTGGGAGCCTGTCTCCCTGGGCTTTTCCGCATCAACCTTCTACTGTATGTGGCACACTTGCATGATGGAGAAGATAGACACGCTCCCTTTGCAATGTAGATAAACGTTCTTCTGACTCCTGTTATGAGCCTCCTGCAAAGGTTCTGCAAGTTTTTAAGTGTTTAAAACTGCCCCATGGTAGCCGTCACAAAATCCAAAGTATGGTTTCCCAGTTAGTCCTCCGCCCCAGTAAAGCAAAGCCAGGGACAGCAGTGTTGGTGTCCTGCAAGGCTCATCAGCACGCACCGCCGAGGCTTCCTCGGTGTCCCCGTGGCTCAGAAGGTGCCGTGTTGCCCCTGTGCTCCCTGCCTGGCCTTGCCACCCGGGTCACCAGCCTTGAGGTGATGCCATGGAGAAAGGAGGAGTGATGAGACCAGGAATAAGATGGCCCCAGACTGGTGCCTCATCCAGCCAGCCGCTAAATTCCAGCTGTGGGTTTTGACACCATCTGTCAGCTCTGATTACCTGTCGTGTTTGTAACAACGCTGTCAGGCTGGCGGAGCTGCCAGCGCTTGGAGGAATCAGAGACTTTTTATGCAGGTTTGAAGTTTTTTTAGTTTTATTGATTAATTCGGCAGGATAGCGGAGGAGTTTTTTTGCCAAGTTGCAATGCAGGTTTTACTGCTGAGAAACTTTATAGAGGAAAACATTTTACATTTATTTAGAAAGAAGAAGCATTAAAAAGATTAAATTTATCAGGGTCATCCAATGTAAGTCAAGAGTTCTTTTCATGTAAAATCAATGTCCGTGAATTACACGGACAGAAATTGGAGGCTAACTCACTCATTAGTCACATGATGTTTGATGCTGGAGCATTACTGATAATTTATTAGGCATGGAGTATTAATCCAAACCAATGTGACGGGAAAGGGTGGAGAGAGGAATCAATAGGGGAAGGAAGAATGGTAGGGGCTGTACAGGTCATCCTCAGCTTATTGAGTTTCATGTCCAAGGTCCCACTGACTTCGAAGGTATGCCGTGAGGCCGTCTCACCGTGCGAACGCAGGTGCGTGAAGAGCCGGTTAACGAGAAGAGCTGTGGGCAGCATGGCAGGAGAGCCCAGCAAAGGAAGGTGGGTGCCTCAAGGGGGCTGCTGTCTGCTCCCAGGGGTCCGGGGGAGAAAAGAGAATATGGACGGGACAGGGAAAAGCGCTGCTGTGCCTACTGGTGCAGGGACCGGCGGCGTCTGCAGTCGGCGAGGAAGCTGAAGACATGAAACTTGGTTGCCTCTTGTTGGAGGGTTTCTCTGAGGGCTGGTCCTGGGTCACAGTAACATTTCCCTCCCGCGGGTCTGCTCCTTCTGTTGCAGAGGTGTTTTCCATACCATCGGAGCCTCTGCCTTTCCACCAGGGTTCGTTGAAACTGGCCAAAAGCTTCTGGGGAAATGGAGGCCAGACTGGCTGATGTGTTAAGCATGCACAGTGATGGAGGGAACCTTGTGTTATTAGGCAGTGAGGCTAAAAAAGCTGATGGGATTTGTCCCAGCAGAAGGCATCTCTTCCCCTTGGCCACAGGCTGCTTCTTCCCAGGGCACAGAGCAGAGAATTTAGTCCATCAATCCTTAATGTTGCCTTTTGTGGTTTTTTTTTTTTTTTAAATAAAACTGTATGTCTTTTATAAGCCAGTTTCACCAGCAGCACCCAGTTTGTGTTGTGCTGTAAAAGCATCAGAGAAGAAAGGTAACAGGTTAGGGAAGCAGCAGATGCTTTACTGCTTTGCCATTGGCACTGAGCAACCAGTTTGGACGAGTAAAACTAACCCAGCCCTGCTGACAGATGCCAGTAAATGCAGTGGGTTATGGATGGCCTCTCCTTTAGCAGTTTGATTTTGGGAAGGTGTCAGTATCTCAGAGGGCATGTAGTGTTTTGCATATAGGAGCAAGTGCTGGGTGCGGGAGAAGTTGCTTACCAGCTTACCAGTTACTTCACAGCTCCCGAGGCGAGGGAGACAACCCGGGAGGCTGCACGCGCTGTGGTGGAGATGCAGAATATTTAGCGTGAGGCGAGCAAGTGGAAACCCACCACCTGTGTGCAAGGTGGATTGGGATCTGGGCAGCTTGGGGGCCCTGGGACTTCTGCTGGGAGCAGGGGAGTTGGTGAAAAGGGAGCTGTAGAAGGAGGATGCAGCGTCCTCCTCCTCCTCCTCGGTGCACCGGCAGCACGAGCCTTTGAGAAGTGGAGAGAGGTGGTCGGTGAGGCACTGGCTGGAAGAGGCTCCAGGCAGAGACCATCCCCTCCTGCTGCCCCGTCCCTGGGCTGTGCAGGGAAACAAGGCATCATACCCGCCCTGCAAGGGCTCTGCTTGTCCCCACGGCCATCCAGCTCGTCCCCTGAAGGTGGGAAGCCTCAGGGCCTGGATGCTAGCTGGCAACTCCGTGCAAACAAGAGTAACGGTCTTGGGAGAGCCGGTATGTAAGAATGGGAAATTTGGAGAGCCACTGCTGAGAGAAGTTTTAATATTGGGGGAGAGAGAGAGATGAGGCTGTCTGATGGGAAATGGATCATCATAAAAGAACACGAAACTGCAATTTTGCTCTCTTGTGCAAATGGTATCCAGCAGAACTTAATATGCAACGAAGAAATCCACTTCCACTTTATCGGGCAGACTAAATCATGTTATGCACAGGAGACTTTCTTTTGCTGTGTGCCAAATAGTAATAATTCTGCGCAGACTTGTAGACAAGGAAAAAAAATAAGCCACATGAAAACACCATATGTGCCACGCATTTTCTGTGTATTTCCTTAGACATTTGAGGAGCCCAATAATAAACTACTTTTTCTTTTTTTTTTTCCCCCTTTGAAAAGCAAATTAAGTTTATGTGAAAGGGGAAAGAATAGTTTCCTTAGCTTCAGATAAAGGACAATATTTCAACCGCTCAGTTGGACTTTTTAGCAGCTTGGACAAAAGCGAGGTCAGGACACCAGCAGATACAAATTGAACAGCATATGGCCAGTCAGACTGGACTTGCCAATTTATTACATTCATCTAGTGAATATGTGGGGCATGGAGCAGGATAAGCAAGTCCATTAATATCAGAATAAAAAAAGATACAGAGGTGATATTAAAGGGACATGAAAAATGGCAGGATCTGCAGGACGGGCCATGATTACCTACAGGGAACTAGCTCTGCTTTTGGAGCAGAGAACCAGCTTCATCCTCGAAACCTTCTCCCGTGGCCAGGCCTTTGTGGTGGGTGTGAGGCTCTGCAAGGTCACAGGAACCTGGAAACCAGAGCTTGAGAGAGGATTTTTTTACTGTTGTTTTTGGTGAAAGCCTTTTCCAACTGGAAGATGGGCTTTTTGGAAGTGTGATTAAAATGCTCGCTGATGTTTTTAATTTCCTCCAAAGGTGCCAGGTTCTTTTGAAGAAAATGCTGGGTTTTTTCCCAGAAACTATATATGGTGTTCCCCAGGGCTCAGTACTGGGGCCTGTTCTGTTTAATATCTTTATTAATGATCTGGGCGAGGGGACTGAGTGCAGCCTCAGTCAGTTTGCAGATGACACCGAGTATGGGCAGGAGTGTTGATCTGCTTGAGGGTACGAATGCTCTACAGAGGGATTAGGATGGGCTGGATCCATAGTCCAAGGCCAATGGTGTGAGGTTCAACAAGGCCAAGTGCCGGGTCCTGTATTTGGGTCACAACAACCCCATGCAGCACTACAGGCTTGGGGAAGAGAGGCTGGAAAGCTGCCCCATGGAAAAGGACCTGGGCGTATTGGTTGAATACGAGCCAGCAGTGTGCCCAGGTGGCCAAGAAGCCCAACGGCATCCTGGCTTGTATCAGGAATAATGTGGCCAGCAGGACGAGGGAAGTGATTGTTCCCCTGTACTCAGCACTGGTGAGGCTCCACCTTGAATATTGTGTTCAGTTTTGGGCCCCTCATTACAAGGAAGACATTGAGGTGCTGGAGTGTGTCCAGAGAAGGGCAACAAAGCTGGTGAAGGGTCTAGAGCATGAGTCTTATGAGGAGCAGCTGAGGGAACTGGGGTTGTTTAGCCTGGAGAAAAGAAGGCTCTCTACAAGTACCTGAGAGAAGGTTGTAGTGAGGTGGGTTTTGGTCTCTTTTCTCAAGTAACAAGTAACAGGACAAGAGGAAATGGCCTCAAGTTGTGCCAGTGAAGGTTTAGATTGGATAGTAGGAAAAATTTCTTCACTGAAAGGGTTGTCAGGCATTGGAACAGGCTGCCCAGGGAAGTGGTGGAGTCACCATCCCTGGATGTATTTAAAAGACATGCAGATGTGATGCTGAAGGACATGGTTTAGTGGTGGGCCTGGTAGTGCTAGGTTAATGGTTGGTCTTCATTATTTTAAAGGTCTTTTCCAAACTAAATGATTTAATGATTCTGTGGAAACAGAGCTACTTTCTCCTTTCATTTTGGATATTTCTGGAAAAAAGAGAAGTATTTTCTAGAGGGAGGCAGAGATAACCTGTCTGCTTTCTCCTTCTTCCTCTGCTAAAAGAGAGTAAAAATTAGAATGCTTTTAAGAATTTGAAGCTGAATACACAATGGATGCTTTTTCTTCTAGGATACTTTTTATTACAATACATTCTCAATTTTTTATTGTCTTTTGAAATTCTAGGGGAATATTTAAGAGGGCAACCTTCCTGGAAAGGGCAAGGATGGTCTGCTCCTGTGAAGACTTGGCAGAGTATTCTCGTGTTGTTCTATGGAGATTGCTGGAGGTGATGCCTCTTCCTCACGGAGGAGAGATTTTCTAGGAGTAAATCAGGGATGATGATTAGTATTGTGCTAAAGAGGAGTCTTCCTCTATCTGGCACATCCGTCAGGATTGTCATTATTGGTAAAAAGCTGAAAGAAGAGCCTTTCCAACCTTGTAATCAGATTGTTTGGAAGAAGATGATAATGAAATCACATTTAATGGAAGCAAATAGAACATTAATTATGTGAAAAGCAGGTGAATTGAGGAGAAGTGTTTTCTGCAGATAACTGGGGAGACTCGAGTCACTTTTGGTCTGCAGACACACCGCCATTCATATCCCTTGAATCTTTTATTTGGGATGAGGTATAATGGTCCTGGAATCTAGAGAGTGTCTTTCCCTCATTGCTGAGGCATCTGTCATGTCGTGCCATGCGACTTCATGTTGTTCAAAGGACACTGCAGGAGATAACAGTGCAATGCAAAGCCAAGCGTGATAAATATGACATGGCATGTCCGAAACAATACTTGCTTTTAGTAGATCAGTTATCCTTTAAAAGCTAGTATTTAGGTTTGTCCTTAGATAATTCAATAGCTCCTGTCTCTGGTAGGAATGATGTCAACCTGAGTTACTGTTTCTGATGAGCAGTGATGGTGGGACAAGATGGCATGAAAAGGAGGAAAGAACAGCAGACTCTGGGTGTGCATCCCAGAGCTCTTTTCTAAGTACCTGGTCAAGGCGAGGTTCATGGGGCTGAGCACAATAACGATGGGTAGAATGGTCAAATGGGATCTGTCACAGACCAGCTGGTCTCCCTAATAGCATTTGCCCACTGCAGAACTCTTGACTTTTCTCTGTCCTTTTTATCCTCAGGTCAGCGCTATATCATGCCTGTGTTAAGGTAGCAGAATAAAAAGGGTGGGGGGGAAACCCCAGACACACATTAAGTTGTGTGAATTGGGTAAATGAGGAACTGTTGTAATCAAGTGATTAAAATGCAAACCAGGACTTGAACCTAAACCAGCCAGTTTGATGTGAAAACTGCATCGGGTGTGACCTGGCAGAGCTCCAGGGAGAAGCCAGCCTCTCAGCCCCCCAGGAGAGCCGGGGTCAGAGAGCCTCCAAAAAGTGAGGGCACAGAGCCTTTACAGTTACTTCTACTTCACAGAGGAATATTTTGAAAACCGTTTATTCTTGTGCACGAGAAAACAGAAATCTAAGCTGGAAGGATCTTTGGTATTTGACAGTCTCTTCTCTCCTTTCTTGTTCTCTTTCTCTCATTCCTGCACTCTCCCCTTGCTGTTTTATATCTGCTCTATGCATGCTGCTGTGTGTTTGTGATACATGCTGCTGCTGCTGTGTGGTTATTTTCAGCAATTGAACACACTTGTTATCTTACTTATAAAAAAAGTTGCGTATTTTTCAGAGCCCCTGTTGAGGTTAGAAGAAAAAAAGAAGGTTAAATCAGGTACCGAGCATCCACGGTGCACAGTATTAATACTTTATTATTGCACAGCTATTAAGTGTTTTTATTCAGAAGTATTGAATAAGCAGAAAGTCATCTACGTAGGACACGTCTAAAATTTCAGGCTGCAAATTAGTTTGTTTACACAGCGAGCATCGAGGACTTTAGACCCGTTCACTCGCGTGCTGTCATGCTCTAGGTTACAGGCGGTGAACCCACATTCAAATCTAAGCCATGAGCGGGTTGAGCTTGTTTTTTTAACCCGAGCACGGTTCACCAGGAGTTATTTGCCTGCATTGGCTGCAGAACTGAACCCCTGGTGCTGTTCAGTGTTTCAAATGACCGCTTGTTTGTGCCCTGCAGCAGCCTGTATCTCACCCCGGTGCTGCTCACCACCTCCGGCTGGCATCTGAGAGGGCTTCCCATTGCCTGCTCCCGGCGCACCCAGTGGCTGCTGCAGCCGTGAAGCGGGAGTATGTCTTCCCCTGCAAAGGTTTTATTTTTTGTTTAGGTGGTGGATCTTTAACTACTGACTCTGTCCACAGGCCCCAGGCTGTCTTGCCAGGCTTTCTGGAGATCTCTGGGACAGTAACCGCAATTTAGGTTTGCAGCCAGATAACGGTTTCTCCAGCTGTGAGAAAGGATGGTGAAGCGGTTGCACTGGGTGCACTCTGCCACTAATGATCCTTTACGAAGCCCATTTTGTTTTTGCCATGTTGAATGTGTTTGAACAAGATCTTGGAATAATTTGCTGTTCTCTTGGGTGGCTACAGAAGTGTTGTGGGAGGGAAGCTGATGGGATAGACTTCTTCCATGCTGGCCTCTTGCTATGCATCAAATCTGGATGCCATTCCCCAGCAGATCAGTCGTGAGACCTCTGCTTACGCTGCCAATGCAAAGATCAATTAGTCCCTGTCAAGCAGGGTACTCTAAGGAGGAGACCAGTGCACTACAAACTGATCTGGACCTGTAAAGCCATTTCGTGTCTGCCACCAAGGAACTATCAAAGAGTAATGACCTTGTTGCTAGTATGCAACTGAGATGGATGTGAAGCGATGACCCAGATGTGTAAGACTCCATCCCATAATTAGTCCTCCAAACCAACCAGCTGTTACGCCATTGCTTTTCAACTGGCTCTCGCTCGGATTGTGTACCCACACGGTGCTGCTCCAATAATTTCACAAAAAATTCTCATAAGTGGACTATAAATCAGTGGCAAATGTACCTATCCCCATCTGCACAATGCCAGCTGTAGGCAGGTCCCCACATCCCACGGCTTCCCCCACGAATGGAGATTCATCTCTTCTGCTCGTCATGGCTTAGATGGGGGGCACGGGGTGACCTTGGGGATTTAAGGTGCAGGAGTCGTACGTGGGCATCTCCTCCAGCTTAGAGTTTTCCTCAGCACAGGATTTTTTGGTACTGCAGGCTTATTGTTAAAGGGATATCTTCCCTCCAAAAAACCTAAACCCAGAGCATTTTCCCCTCTGAATCTTCTGACAGCATTGCAGTTTGCTGAAAGAAGGGTTGAGAAAATTAATCTTCATCTTGGGAGGGCTTTTTCTCCTAGCTTGCTTTCTCCATGGAATCTTGCTCTCCAGCTTCTTCATTGCTTGCTAGGAGCGGTAGCCACAAATCCAGTACTGAATGGGAGCAGGTAAGACTGTGGAAGGAGAAAGCTGTGATTGAAGAAATGGAGCACCAGGATTTTATTTTTTTTTCTCCACATAAATTCCCTTTTATAAAACCTATAGGGACAAAAAAAAAGTCAATTGGTGTTGTGCTTTAGTAAAGTGCGTCCGAAAAAATAGTACACTTAAAAGAACAAAAAAAGCCTTGCTCCTGACTGCTAAACATGTGTTCCCAACCTCAGAGCTTCACTAAGAATTCTGCTATGTCTCCTAGCACTACGCATCATAGCAACTACTTTGCAATGTATTGCTTTACAGTGCTATGGCATGTTTATTTGTTTGTTTGTTTCTGAATGATCTCTAGGCATCTGAGGATACCGCAGTGGGTTAAGGCAAGCAAGATGCTGTAGTGCTATAGTGCTATTCTCAATGCTACTCAGCTTTTAACCCTCATGCACAGAAAGCAAAAAAACTGGCTGTTGTAAATTAGCTACATGTAACTCCAGGAACTAACATGAATGGAAATACTGGCTTCTTTCGATGACTTGTGATGAAAAATATCAGTCAAGGGACTCAGAAAAATCTCTTCTGCTCTTGGACAACATCCAGCTGAATGGGAAGTGTAAGGAAAAAAAGCAAGCTAAATTCTGCATTTAAAACACAGTGCTCTTTCCATCCTCTCTCTTTTTTTTTTAAATGCTGACAAACATTTTCCCCCTGTTTATCGTCACATTGGTCCACAGCTTTGTGTAGTGCAGCAGCATGTGATTCAAGGTAGCACAATCTAAAGAAGCAGCTTTATTTAAAGCTGTATATTTTCCCACATTCAGCATCACTGGGCCAGACAACAGGTCTATACCTTCTGCGGCTTTAATGAGGTTCAAGAGGATCAGGCAGACAAAGCAGTGTCCTTCTCCACCTGAATCCTCTCTACGTCATTCACCATATCTACTTTTGTGAGAATCCTGCATCCATGTGAGCTCTCCATCTTGAGATGTAAGAGTGTGGGTGTTAATAAAAATGAAGTGGTTTTTTTTTTTTAAAAAAAGAAAAGGTCAAAACAAAAAAAAAGCTTCTGGCCGAGTTGCACTCAAGGTATTTGCCATAGAATCATAGAATCTTAGAATCACGGAATGTTAGGGGTTGGAAGGGACCTCTGTAGTTCATCTGGTCCAACCCCCCTGCCAGAGCAGGTTCACCTAGAGCAGGTTGCACAGGATGGCATCCAGGTGGGTTTTGAATGTCTCCAGAGTTGGAGACTCCACCACCTCTCTGGGCAGCCTGTTCCAGTGCTCTGCCACCCTCAAAGTAACAAAGTTCCTCCTCATGTTCAGGTGGAACTTCCTATATTCAAGTTTGTGCTCGTTACCTCTTGCCCTGTCACTGGGCACCACTGCCAAAAGACTGGTCCCCTCCTCCCGGCACCCTGCCTTTAAGTATTTGTAAGCATTGATGAGATCCCCCCTCCGTCTTCTCCACACTAAAAAGACCCAACTCCCTCAGCCTTTCCTCATAAGAAAGATGTTCCAATCCCCTGATCATCTTTGTGGCCCTTTGCTGTACCCTCTCCAGCAGTTCCCTGCCCTTCTTGAACCAGGGAGCCCAGAAATGGACACAGTACTCCAGGTGTGGCCTCACCAGGGCAGAGTCAAGGGGGACAAGGACCTCCCTTGACCTGCTGGCCACACTCTTCTTGATACACCCCAGGATGCCACTGGCCTCCTTGGCCACAAGGGCACATTGCTGCCTCATGGCCATCCTGTTGTCCACCAGGACCCCCAGGTCCCTCTCTGCAGAGCTGCTTCCCAGCAGGTCAGCCCCTAACTGGTACTGGTGCATGGGGTTATTCCTCCCCAGGTGCAGGACCTCACGCTTGCCTTTGTAGAACTTCATTAGGTTCCTCTCTGCCCAACTCTCCAGCCTGTCCAGGTCACGCTGAATGGCAGCACAGCCTTCCGGCGTGTCAGCCACCCCTCCCAGTGTGGTGGCATCAGCAGACTTGCTGAGGGTACACTCTATGCCTTCACCCAGGTCACTGAAGAATATATTGAATAGGACAGGAACCAGTACCGACCCCTGGGGAACACCACTAGTCACAGGCCTCCAACTAGACTCTGCCCCACTCATCGCAACCCTCTGAGCTCTACCTGCCAGCCACTTTTCAGTGCACCCCACTGTCCTTTCATCTAACCCACGCTTCCGAGGCTTACCTATGAGGATGCTGTGGGAGACAGTGTCGAAAGCCTTGCTAAAGTCAAGGCAGACAACATCCACTGCCCTCCCCTCATCCATCCATCCAGTCATGCCATCGTAGAAGGCTATCAGATTAGTCAGACATGACTTCCCCTTTGTGCATCCATGTTGACTGCTTCTGATAACTTTCTTTTCCTCCAGATGCTTGGAGATGACGCCCAGAATGAGCTGTTCCATTGTCTTTCCAGGGACAGAGGTGAGGCTGACTGGCCTGTAGTTTCCTGGATCCTCCTTCTTGCCCTTTTTGAAGACTAGAGTGATATTGGCTTTCCTCCAGTCCTCAGGCACTTCGCCTGTTCTCCAGGACCTTTCAAAGATGATGGAGAGTGGCCCAGCAATGGCTTCTGCTAGCTAATGACATAGGGATCATGCAGGAGGTTTGCAGTGAGTTGTTGGGTGATTTGAGAAGTTAATATCTAGACTAAAAAGAAAATAATCGAATTTTCTCCTCCAAATACCTTCAGCAAGTATTTCCATATCTTCTCCAGTTACTAAATACGGTCATATTTAAAGAAGTAAGAGCTGAATGTAGGAGTGTATGAAATGTCAGGTTGTAGGAGGTTAAAGAAGTCTTTTGAAGTCCAACTTCCCGAATAATTTTCCTCTTGCGAAAATTTGATTACCTTTCAAATAACCGTGTTTAGGATGCATTTACTGATTGTTGTCTTGCAGGCTTACATCCTGTAATGAAATCTTCCCCACTGTATTCCAAGCTCGGTCCTTCCGGAGCTGATGGGCTCGGCCGTGGCCGTGGCTGGCGTGCTGGGGTGGTATCACAGCTCCATCTCTCCCCCTCTTTCCTGACACCAGCCGCTTCCCTTCCTCCCTTGCTTTTAAAGGACAAAGCGTTCCAAGTGTTGAAATCCCTGCCTCACTAAAATTGTTCTCGACTGGCTGATTTCCTTTGCCTTACAACTCATAATTAATTAGGAAAAGGTTAATTCCACACCTTCCAGTACCTTCTCTCTGATATTATTCAGACCATGGTTATCTTTCTCTGTCTCCCTCTTTCCTCTGGCTCTCCTGTAAAAATGGCTTTTCGGGATTAGTTGGTTTCTGATCTTGGTATTTTTGTCTGTTGCCTTGTACGTCTCTATTTAAAAGCATATTACCAGTGTCACTTCATGTGAAATCCATGTAATTATTTTTTAGGTTTGAAAGGTTTTTGCTTTTAAAGGGCAAGCAACACCTTTCGGCAGTCTTTCCAGGTGCATTAAAACACATGGGAATTTCCAAACGCAGCAGGAGGAGAGGTTTCACCATCAGCGGTGTGGAGCGTCTAGAAGAGCTAGCTGGTGTCCCTTGACATTTTCTTTGTGGAGGATGGTGGTCATCTGCAGAGGCTTTTCAGAGCCTAATTGTAAGAGCGTTTTAAAGAAATCTCTCCTTTGGTTACAAAGAGAGATTACCCAGGTAAGGATGGATGTCTAAAATCTACTGTGTGTGCCCTTCTAGGAAAACTCAAGGTAAGAAAATAAAGTTTTAGAAAGTGTGAAAACCTTTTTCAAAGTATTTATTTATTTCTGCATTCAGGGTTTTGTTTTCTCATCAAAAATATTAATCAAATTCAGCATGGCTTCACCAGTCGACCTGGTCAGTCTTAGTTGTCATCAAAGCATATTCGGCATCCCCAAATTCTGCTGGGTATGTCCAGCAAAATTAGGGGCCGTGATGTGTTCTTTTGCAGATCTTTGCCCTACACTGGGTTAATTTTCTGCGTGCCGGCAGCGCTGAGGAGTGGTGTGGTGCAGCCAGCAAGTGGTGCTCAGGTAGGGGTGAAGCCCCCAAAGCCTGGCTGATGGCCAGCACGTCACTGCAGCTTGCTCTCAGGAACGATCTTCTCGCATAGGGTATTTGCTGTTTGTGACTGCTGCTCAGCCACCTGCTGCCTTTCTGCTGTTCCCTTCAGGGAATGACTACAAAAAAGATCCATGCAGGGGCACGGATAATCCATCTTTGAGACTCTTCTGATGGGACCGGAGATTTAGTATAGGATGGTATTTCTTAGGTTGGTGAAGGATAGTGTTGTGTGAAGTTGCTGGTATTGCTGCTCCACTGTGCTACGATTAACATTTTTTTTGTCATCAGAGAATGTCAATATGCACCAGGGAAAAAAAAAAAAAATCACGTCTAGGAACACTCCCTGAAAAAGTACTTAGAGCAGCCAAAGGGATGTAGAAGGGCAGGTCCTGCCAGTGAGAGGACCATAACTAGTACTTGTGGGGGCTTTACAGGTTCTAGTACCTCATGGGGAGGCAGTACTGTTTTTGCTGATGTGGATGAATATTTGTGAAACTCTGGTAAGATAACGTAGGGCAGCTGTGGAATAGGCGACACACAAATACATCCTGCATGCATTGAACCGACCTTTAATATTCTCACTATCCGGTGTGTAAAGCACGCAGCTCCACCAGCCTTCTAGTCCTTGGAGTTCTCACAAGGGTGAGATAAGGACATGGTCAAGAGGTTCCTTCGCTGTCTTTCTATTTTTGATAGGAGAGGGTTGGAAGTACTTCAGCTGTGCTGCTGAACTCCTGTTTTTGAGACCTCTTAGTATTTCTTAGTATTCTGATTTTTGCTTACTTTATTCAAGTACTAATTATGGCAACATTAATATAGACAAATTTTAATACTGAACAAGCATGCATCAACATTTGTGAAGACATAATGCCAAGTGACTTTACAGCTGTCCTTGATGGAGGACAGGGTGGAGGTGTGCAAGGAGAAGAACTGGGAGGATTGGGAAGGTCTTCAGGCAAAGCTTTGCGTCCAAAATTTGAACTAATTAGACAGGGAGAAGTAAGAGGACTGTTGGCAGGAGCAGCAGGAGCAGAAGGGAGAAGTTTCCACTCTAGTGAATCCTTAGTTACAGGTGAGCAGAAGTCAGGAGGACGTGGGAGAGAGCGCGGGGGAAGACGAGGTCCCTGCACTTGCTGTTACTGCGCAGAGCAACAGCGGGTCGTTCACCACAGCATCTATCCTCCCTGGAGTCCCCAGGCTGCCTTTCCCCAGCATTGACCCCGTAAGCCGTGGTGGAAGAGGGCCTGCGAGTGACTGCTAAAAGCCAGCGGCGGTCGGTGTTCGTCAGGGAAGCCCCAGTGGGGGACCAAACGTTCTTACCTTCTGCTGTTGACTGAAGTCAGAGGCAAGGCACTCTGCTGGCGGGACCTTTGGTGTGCCCTGGTAAGGGGGGTCCTATGTTCTCCGCGTAGCCTCTGGCATAGCAGCTGTGACTGCCTCAGCAGGTGACGTGTGTCGGGATGAAGCAGTTCGGTTCCCTGGGGGAGAAATGACAATGGTGATTTGTAGCCAGGCTTTTAAGTGCCATTTGGTAGAGCAAATGCATTTAGAAAATAATATTGTTGAAACGACAGAGCTGTACATGTTATATCCTTGTCCTCTGGGCATCGCCTTTCTCCCGGCTTTGAGGAGAGCAAGGCCAACTCGTCAGGCTGTCCTGCAGTCGTGACCCCAGCCCCATGTACCTCTCTGAGCAGCACATCCTAAAAGTCACTCACCCTCTTCAGAAATGACATCTCCACCCTTAGGCATTGGGTTGGTTTTTGACCTTTGGACTTCCACCTCCAGCACAACAAGACTTGTCAGCTCCTTGGACACGGGCTATAGACGGCTCCAAACTGAACAGTTGCCCATTTGTCTTTTGACCTTATGTCAGGCTGTCCTTCAGGTTAGCTGTGGCAAGCACAGCATGGGAAAACCAAGTGATTGCTAGTGTTTGTAGACACCACGGGTGGTGATGGGCAGACAATAAGAATCATAGAATCATAGAATGGTTAGAGTTGGAAGGGACCTTAAAGATCATCAAGTTCCAACCCCCCTGCCACAGGCAGGGACACCTCTCACTAGAGCAGGTTGCTCAAAGCCCCATCCAGCCTGGCCTTAAACACTTCCAGGGATGGGGCCTCCACAATTTCCCTGGGCAACCTGTTCCAGTGCCCCACCACCCTCACAGTAAAGAACTTCTTCCTAATATCCAATCTAAATCTCCCCTCTTCCAATTTAAAACCATTACCCCTTGTCCTATCACTAGACTTCCTGACAAAGAGTCCCTCTCCGGCTCTCCTGTAGGCTCCCTTCAGATACTGAAAGGCTGCTATCAGGTCTCCCCGGAGCCTTCTCTTCTCCAGGCTGAACAGCCCCAGCTCTCTCAGCCTGTCCTCATAGGAGAGGTGCTCCATCCCTCTAATCATCTTAGTGGCCCTTCGCTGGACCTGTTCCAACAGTTCCATGTCCTTTCTATGTTGAGGACTCCAGAGCTGGACACAGTACTCCAGGTGGGGTCTCACAAGCGCAGAGTAGAGGGGGAGAATCACCTCCCGTGCCCTGCTGGCCACGCTTCTTTTGATGCAACCCAGGATACGGTTGGCTTTCTGGGCTGCCAGCGCGCACTGCCGGCTCATGTTGAGCTTCTCATCCATGAGCACTCCCAAGTCCTTCTCCTCAGGGCTGCTCTCCAGCCATTCTCTGCCCAGCCTGTATTTATGCCTGGGATTGCCACGTCCCAGGTGTAGGACTCTGCACTTGGCTTGGTTGAACTTCATGCCATTTGCATTAGCCCACCTCTCAAGCCTGTCCAGGTCCCTCTGGATGGCATCCCTTCCCTCCAGTGTGTCAACCGCGCCACCGAGCTTGGTGTCATCGGCAAACTTGCTGAGGGTGCACTCGATCCCACTGTCCATGTCTCCAACAAAGATGTTAAATAGCACTGGTCCCAGTACTGACCCTTGCGGGACACCACTCGTCACTGGCCGCCACGTGGACATTGACCCATTAACCACAACCCTTTGAGTGCGGCCATCCAGCCAGTTCCTTATCCACCGAGTGGTCCATTCATCGAACCCGTGACTCTCCAATTTGGAGACCAGGATGTCATGCGGGACAGTGTCAAATGCTTTGCTTAAGTCCAGGTAGATGACGTCCGTTGCTCTGCCTTTGTCCACCAAGTTTGTGGCAGTATCGTAGAAGGCCATCAGGTTTGTCAGGCAGGATTTGCCCTTGGTGAAGCCATGTTGGCTGTCCCCAATCACCTCCTTATTCTCCATGTGCCTTAGCAGAGATTCCAGGAGGATCTGCTCCATGATCTTGCCAGGCACAGAGGTGAGACTGACTGGCCTATAGTTTCCTGGGTCCTCTTTTTTTCCTTTCTTGAATATCGGGGTTATGTTCCCCTTTTTCCAATCCACAGGAATTTCACCAGACTGCCACTATTTCTCAAATAGGATGGAAAGTGGCTTCGCAACTTGGTCTGCCAGCTCCTTCAGGACCCGGGGATGAATTTCATCAGGTCCCATGGAAGAGCAATCCTATGCAAGCCTGAAAGACAATGGGACAAAATTAACCTTCAAGGGAATTAGGTGATTGAGATTATTTTCAACCAACTTCATCGTTTTTCTCCCTTTCTTCATGCTACCTCTGGTTTTAATGCTGCCTGGCATGGGGAGAACAGCCCAGGAGCAGAGGGGAAGCAAAATAAGGGAAAATGGGGTGATTTGAGACCTCCAGCCTTTGATGGTGGAGGGGACAGGGGTCGGTGTATGTGAGGTGTGAAGAACCACAGCAGGTAAGCGTTGTGTGCGCTCGCCCTCCTGGCCTCACCGTTCTTCCGCGCGGGTTTCTTCCGCAGCAGCTTTTGCGGTGACGGCTGGCGTTGTTCTTACTATGGGGGAGGTCTCAGTCATTGTGACAGTCCCGCATGGGCCCAGCTCCTCTAAATTGCCAGGGCAGGCTGGCCCCCCCGCCAGCCCGGCAAGCTCCATCAGTGTAATTGGGGCTCCTGGCAGGGCTCTGCTGAGCGGAGCAGCTGGTGCAACCGGGGCACCCTCGGCAGCAATCGCTGCTTTTAATGAGTTTGTTGCTCTTTCGTTAATGAAGGAGTAGCTGGGATTTCATTTTACCCCTTTACTGGTTTTCCAGACCAGCAGATCAAATTCAGTCAAAACTAATACTCCACTATGCTAGATAAAATTGCCTCCATTTTTTTTTCTTTTTAATTTCCTTTTAACCAAAGCAGAGTCTCTGAAGGCATCAAAGTCGATACCTTTTGCATATACAGTGCATTTGAAACTATTCGCTCTTATTAACTAACACAGACATTTCCGTAGAAGACGTTGCTATTCCTGGCTGTGTAATGCCACATATTGCCAGGGGGAATTAGGATTTTGAGGAGGAGCGGGCCTTATGGTACCAAAAACTGACAAACACACACGAAACCCACGCCCCGGACCACGCGTGTTTCTTTGGCTGCATTTTCCAGAGACTTCTGCAAGATCTTTTGCAAAGGGAGCCGCAGCCAGAGACCAGCTTCATGCGCCACAAATGTCAGGGAGTGAATGAACAGCAGACAAATATTTCCCTCTTTGGAAAGTGGGAAGGCTTTCCTGCCCAGCCCCGGAGAAGCACATGCCGGCACAGTCGAGATAGGGATGAGCAAACTGCTGAGCTGGTCTGCAGAGCAGGGACTCGACCTGCAGTCCGAGGGAGCCCGGGCTCTGGCGGGCTGAAGGATTAGCCTGCTTATCTGCTTTTCTGGCTTTCAGTTAGGATTTAGTTAAGAATTTCCTGCATCTGCATCAGCAGGAAAAAAATGGCTGTTCCCGAGCTTTGGAAAGGGCAGCAATAGGCCAAAGAATTTTAAGCACACAGTTTGAGACTTTTAGTGTGTTGGAAATGCATAGGCGGGAGTCAAATCCTGAAAGTAAGTCCGTGGCATCAGAAAAGTAAGTATGGGAGACGCTTCCAGCTAGGAGTGCCTCGCTGTATAGACACGCATTTATAAGCAGCAGGAGATGTACGTGCTGCGTTTCGTGCCGGCTGTTCGTTCTTCCGCACCAAACCCGCCCCGTTGCGCTGCTCCCTTTCAAACCAGCGGCAAAACTCCCGCGGGCTGGGGTGCTGCTGGGTCTGGCTGGCTGCGTGGTGTGTGGGACACCGTCCTCCCGGGCTGGAGCTCCCCGTGCCGCAAAGCCCGGGGCCCTGACTTTTTCAGCCCCATCTGCGCTTTGCCCACCAGGAGTCATCTGGTAGGTGCCTGCTTTGAAGCGTTACTCCTCTGCAGGCAGAAAGAGCCCCCTCAGATTAATGGTCTGCCTAAAAGCTAAAAAAAAAAAAAAAAAAAAAAAAGAAGAAAATAATTAAAAAA